>JAECZO010000139.1:0-67313 GCA_019188245.1 Novymonas esmeraldas | reverse complement strand
CCTTGAGCACGCGGCGCACCTCCTCGTAGATCTCGCTCGAGATGCGCTTCACGCCACCGCGGCGCGCCATGCGGCGGATGGAGCCGCGCGTGATGCCGCGGATGTTGTCGCGCAGCACCTTCTTCTGGCGCTTCTGGCTGCCCTTGGCATCCGCAGAGCGCTTCCCCTTGGCCATGATGAACGGGAGAGGGAGAAAGAGGGAGTGTGTGTGTGTGTGTGAGGAGAGGACGGGAGAGTGGTGGGTGCGGTGTGTGGTGGAGTGCGTGTGGATGTCTGCGTGGCGGGTCTGCCCGCGCCACCCGATGACAATGAAGTGAGGAGAAGAAGAGGATATACAGTGAAGGGGCACAGTTGTACCTCTCTCGCCCTCTCTGTGTGAGTGTACAGGATGCGAGGGCGGACGTGAGTGCTGCACCGGAGAGATCAGGGGCAGTTGTGGCGTCACGCAACGTCTACGCCGTGCCAGAGCCCCTCCCATCATCTGGACGCGGCACGTCTGCGAAGGTGCTGTGTTGGCGCACCTGCTGTTGACTCTGAATGCACACACACACACACACACACACACACACACACACAAACACACACACACACGCGCTGTGTGTCTGTGTGCAATCAGGGGGCGGAGAGAGGAGGATGGGAAGTGTAGTTGATCTCTTCGGTGCGGCAGACGAAGGGTCGAGCACGTCGGGGACGCGGCGTTGTGCGCGTCCAACTGCGCGAGACGGCGTGGAGACAACAGGCGCGAGGGCTGCCCTGTGCAGGTGGGGATCCTCACATGCTACCGGCCGCGCGTGGAGGAGCCCCAGGGTGCGAGCAAAAAGCGCGCGTGCGAAGGGTAGAGGGAGGGAGGGAGGGAGACGGGGTCGTTGCGGCTCAGAAAAAAGGAGGGTCGCCATCACGCACCAGTTGCGACCTACACTAAAGGAGACAATGAGTGGAGTGGGGAGGGGCTGCGTAACACGGCGAGGCGCCTCAAGGGAGGCGGGGCAGGGGAGGGGCGACGCCGTCACACGTCTCGGTAAAGGCGGCCGTCGTGGCGGCGTCAACACGGAGAAGGAGACGGCGTCGACTCCCTCTCTCCTCAACACACGCGCTGTGCACTGTGTCGTGCACGCATCTGTCTGCGCCCCCACACGCTGCTACCCGACTCGTGAATATTCACACGTCCACTTCTCCTCCTCCCTCTCTCTCTCTCTGCCCTCTCTTCCTCTCTACCGCCTCTGCTCCTCGGCGGCGCACTCGTTCATCCTCCCTCGGCGACGGCAGCACGAGAGTATGTGTGTGTGTGTGTGAGAGAGAAGGATGGAGCGCAGGAGAGGGGGAGTCACAGCACGGCGGGCAGCAATGGAGAAGATGGCGAACAAGAAAGAAGAGAAACACAGAGATGCATCACGACGGCGTGGCGGTGACAACACGCACAGGTGACGGGGAGGGAGAGGGGAGAGGGAGATCACGTATGTCGACGACCGCTCACGGCCGCGTGTGTGCGCAGACGAAGGGAAGGGAAGGGAAGGGAAGGGAAGGGGGAAGAGGGGGGGGGGCAACGGGCGCAGAGACGGACGTGCGCTGGCGACGCTGAAGGATTGACGGGGACCCACGCGCCGGTCCGCAGCGGCGAGCTGTCGCGTATGAGACAGCTCGCCGCGGTATAGACGCTCATGACGGCGGAGAGAGACAGAGAGAAAGAGAAAGAGAGAGGGCGGCGGCTACTCGACGAGGAGCACGCGCGTCTGGTTGGCGTAGCCCTTGACCTTGTGATCGGCGTGGATGACCACGCTGTAGTCGCCGGGCTGCACGTAGCCCTTGGACTTGGCAAAGCTGACGCCGACAGCGACGCGGTCCTCCTTGCCCTCATCGTGGCCCAGCTTCTCGGCGTCGAAGAAGACGCTCTCGACGCCCTGGGTGATGTTCAGTTGGCGGCACGTCTGCAGGCGCGTCGTGACGCAGATGATCGGGCAGTTCGGGCGGTACTTGGCGACGAGGCGCGCGCTGCGTCCTGTGTTGCTGAGCACCACAAGCACCTTGGCCTTGGTCTCGTACACGGAGTTGACGGCGCTGCTGCAGACCGCCTCCTCTGCACTCATGGGGATGCGCTGGAGCTTCTTGATGCTGTTGAAGAAGACGTACTCGTTCACGGCGCTCTGCGCCTCGAGGCAGATGCGTGCCATGTACTGCACCACCTCGTTCGGGTACTTGCCCTTCGCCGTCTCGCCCGAGAGCATGACACAGTCGGCGCCGTTGAAGACCGCGTTGGCGACATCGGACACCTCGGCACGCGTGGGGCGGGGGTTGTAGGTCATGCTCTCAAGCATCTGCGTGGCGCAGATCACGGGCTTGCCGGCGACGTTGCACTTGCTGATGAGGATCTTCTGCGCCACCACGACCTTCTCGGCCGGGATCTCAACGCCGAGGTCGCCGCGCGCCACCATGATGCCATCGCTCTCCTCGATGATGGAGTCGATGTTCTGCACGCCCTGGTGGTTCTCGATCTTGCAGATGATCATGATGTCGTGCCCCTTCGGGCCGAGCGCCTTCCGCACCTCGCCGACCTGCTCCGCGCTGCGGATGAACGAGGCGAAGATCATGTCCACGCCCTGCTCAACGCCGAATTGCAGGTCCGCGCAGTCCTTCGGCGACACAGCCGGCAGGTCCACGTCGCACCCGGGCAGGTTCACGCCGCGCCGGTCGGAAATCTTGTGCGCGTTCGACACCGTGCACTTGAGCGTGTGCTCGTCCTCGTGACTCAGCACGTGCAGGATGAGGATGCCGTCGTCGATGTAGATGTAGCCGCCGGGACGCACCACCTTGGGCAGATTTGCGTAGTCAATGTAGAACTTGTCCTTGGTGCCCTTGTCGGCGAACGCCGAGTCTGTTGTCACGTAGCACGTCGCACCCTGCTCCATCACGGCCTCGCCGCCGACAAAGAGACCAGTGCGGATTTCAGGTCCCTTGGTGTCGAGCGCGATGGCGATGTTCACGCCGAGCTCCGCGGCAGCCTGGCGGACATTGTTGATCGTTGTCTGGTGGTACTCGTACGACCCGTGCGAGAAGTTCATGCGCGCCACAGACATGCCGTTCTGGATGAGGCCCTTCAGCGCCTCCACACTCTGCGTGCTGGGGCCGATGGTGCACACGATCCGGTTTGCCCGGTAGTTCGCGAGCGGCTCGAAGATCGAGAGCGTCAGGTTATGGGCGAGCTGCGACATGTTTGTTGAGCGAGCGGTGGTTGAGGGGGAGGAGGGGAGAGAGAGAGAGGCGAGAGAGGGGAGAGAGGGGCGGGGAGGGGGAGAAGATGTGTGTGTGTGGGGGGGGAGCGAAGGAGGCGCACTGGTGAAAAGTGAAAACAGGAGGCGTTGAAAGATGCTGCGGTGCAGCGCGCATGCATATGTGTATGAATGTACAAGTGTGTAGGTGCGGCAGAGATGCCATAAGGCGGGAGGGGAGAGAGGGAGGGGGAGGGGACAGCAGGAGAGAGGAAAAATGAGGGACGATGGCAAGCGCTCGCGAGAGCAGCAACGTGCGGGCCCGCGCGCTCGGCGTGGCGCCGTGAACGGCAGATCCGGTCCGGGCTACGTGACGCGACTCGTCATGTACAACAACAACACCCAACGCCAGGGTCACAGTGTACAGTGATACAGGCAGACACAATTTTTTTTTTTTTTTTTTTTGTGGCGTCTTGTCTGCCTGTGTGTGTATGAGTTTGTGGGGGGCTGTTTGCTCACTCTTTTGTTTTTTTTGTTTTTTTCTTTTTCCTTTTGACGTGCGTCGTTACTGCAGATAAAAACGCCTCTACCGTTGTGCGTTTTTTTTGTTCTTTTTTTTGTGTGTGTTATGTTGAGAAACAGAGATCGTGTCGCATAGGTGGGAGAGAGGCAGCAGAAAGAAGCGCACGTGCGCGTGTGTGTCTGTGTGTGAGAGAGAGACGGGGGAGCAGTGACGCGGGGCTGCACCCCCTGCGCCAGTGAACGAGGGCCACCGCATGGCGCACGCGTGGAGACGTTAGGGCGGAGCTTCACGGACACCTCAGGAATGAGCCCTGCCGCCACGATGATAAAAAGTACGCCTATGTCTTGAAGGAGACGTGGCAGAATACAGAGGCGATGTCGGATGTCCTACCGCTCTTGGCGTGTCGAAGAGGCATGGCGTGGTACCCAGTGCGCAACACACGCACGGGGAGACACGCCGTGCACACGTCCTGTGAGTGGCCGCCACTGGTGCGGGCGACGACGCAGAGGCAGAGCACGTTGGTGTCCTTGCAGCTCCCGCGCAGTTCCATTGCCTCACCCCACTGGGGGTAGACCACGGTCGGCACGACGGCCGTCTCGTGCAGCCATGCCTCGCCGTGGATCCACGCGCGCGTCGAGACGTGCGTCGCCTCGACGCCGTCGAACGTGGTGCCGAGATGCGAGCCGCAGAGAACGCGCAGCTTGAGCGTGAAGGCGGCCGCGCCGTTCCCCGCGCTGGGGTCGCGCAGGTGCATGGGCTTGAGCACGTAGCCGCACCCACCATTCTGGTGCGTGAAGAAGCCCTCGTTCACGCGAAAGTTGGCGTCTCGCGTCTGCCAGTTGAGGGCGATGAGCTGGCAGCCGAGCCGCCACAGAGGCGCCGGGTCGTAGTTGGAGGAGTCGATGCGCGTGCCGGCGGGGTAGGTGCGGGCAAGCATGCGGGAGTTCTGCTGCGTGAAGTTGGTCGGCGCACACGTCTCCAGCCGCGACAGCTCGCTCTCCACGTAGCTCTGCACGTTGAAGGGCTGCTCCGCCATCCCCCACGAGGTAGAGCGCACCGATCCGATGGAGGCGCATGCGGAGAGGTCCAGCGTCGCCGGCAGCGGCGCGCGGCGGTCGTGGCGGATGCCGCTGCCCGTCGTGTCCTTCACATCCTCCACGCCGGCGGCGTTCATGCGCCACTTGACGAGGATCTTGCCCTTGAGCCGCGCGGGCGTGTACTCGGACGCGTCGAGGCGGGACAGGAAGAGGCGCTCCTGGAACACGCTGCGGATGATGTGCGCCATGCGGTTTGTCTGCTCGGCGCTCGTGTGCACCTCGAGCGACAGTATCACCGGGAACTCGCGGGGGTTCCACGTGGCGGCGGGGCCGGGGCCGGGGCCCTGGTCGGGCGGCTGAAACGCGTAGTCGTTGATGGTCGTGATGACGTCGGCGAAGGCGATCTTGGTGGTCATGGTGCGTCCGTGGTACACGACGGGCTCGCCACCCGGGCCGTCCCAGCAGTCTATCTCGACGCACCGGCACCCCGCCAGAAGCACATCGCGATACATCGCGCACGAGCTCTCCGAGTTGAGCTGGTTGCCGGTGAGATAGGTGTTGTGCGAGCTGTTGATGAAATAGTGCGTGAGAGGAAAGTCCATCGAGTCGGTGAGGCGCAGCTGACGCGTGTCGACGGCGGAGTTGTGGTGGGGGTGAAGCAGGAACGTGGTGAACACGTCAAGTTCCATGTTGCCCGACTGGCGATTCGTGAAGAGGCGAAAGAGCGAGGCGCAACGCATTGCCGGCATCGTGGCACCAGCGTCGTTGGCGATGCAGAAGCGCGTGAACTCCTCCGCCGACATGCCGGCGCCGTGGTCGGACGTGTGCTTCTCGTAAATAGTGCGCGCGGCTTTCGCGTCGTTGAAGTAGTTGAAGAACTCGCGGAACTCGTCGTAGTCGAGGCACGCGTCACTGTCGGTGTCGCACTGGCGGAAGCGATCTGCGAACTCTGTGGCGGGCACGCGGCCGAAGAGGTTCTTGACGAGGATCGATATCTCGTTGAAGGAGAGCTTCGACTTCCCCTCCTTCGCCGCGATGGACCAGTACCGCGTGATGGACGCGTCGGCCGTGTTGGCGCGGCTCTTGTCCAAGGAGGCGCGGCGGCGGTGCTCGAGGAAGTCGACCCACGCGCGGCGCTCCAGCTCCGTGCCGCACACGAGATGCCACGACCAGCCGAACTGCGACTCGATCTGAAAGCAGTACTGAAAGTGCTTGAGACCCGCCTTGCTATAGATCTTGTGGGATGAGGGGAGGGAGTGGATCGCCCACATGTCGGTGAAGAGGAGGGAGCTGTGCTTCTGGGATGCTGGCCTGTACTGAAGCCCGTCACCCAAAGCTGAGAAGGTTATCAGCGCCGCCTTCACGTGAAAGTTGCGCGAGACGCGAAGGAGGGACACGCCCTTCTCTTGCAGCTCATTCGCCAGCTCCGCAGAGTTGCGCTCCACCGAGGAGGACCATGAGTTCTCCGTCGTCAGCGAGTGGGACATGCCGGCAGTGCGGCCTCCTTCCGCCAAAGAGAAAAGTGGTAGCAGTAGCGGTGGTGGTGATGGTGATGACCGGGCGTGGACGGCCGGGGGGCCACCTCAGGCAACGCGTGCCACTGTGGACTGCACGCGCTCGCTCTCTGTAGCAGCGCTGCCGCGTTGCGAGTCTTCTTTTGTGTCGTCTCTCTTTGCGTATGTATGCGTGTGTACGTGTTTATGAAGGAGGAGGAGGAAGGGAAGGGGAGGGAAGGGGGGGGGGCCACGAGTGCAGTGGCGTTCGTCGTTGCGTTGTTGCACTCTTGTCGGTGTGCAGAGAGAGAAAGAGCGCTCGGAGAGGAGGCGGAGAAGGAGACAGAGCGCCACCACCACCAACACACACACACACACACACACACGTGCACATGCACACCACCGGCAAGACGGAGGGAAAGAAAGGAGAGGGGTAGGGAAGGGGGGAGAGTGGGCTCTGCAGCGGAGACGCCTCCATCACTGCGAGTGTGACGTCGCACAGATGTGCCCCCACCGCGAGCTGGCGGTAGACGGCACCAGCCACAGCCACATCGCCTAACGTGCAGCCACACGCCACGGCTTGCGATCGCCTCAGCACCGGAGCAGGGAAGCAGAAACAGATGGCGGGGTTGGCGTCGCCCTCACACAGCACACACACGCACACACACACTCTCTCCTGTTGAGTCCGGCCGCGTTCCGACGCATGAAATGCTGCCGCGTGATGCATCGCCGGTGATGACACTCGTTGTCCTTTCGTTCACAAAAATCGATCGCATTCGTTTCCATACGATGTCTCCCTCACCGCTGCATTAATCGAAAACACACACACGCACACGCGCGCACACTGGCGTGCGTGCAAGCTCGCCCGCCCATCCATCCACGCACATACACACCTTCACCACAAAATGTCCCCTGCGCCGGAGAGGAGCACAGCAGAAGATCGCCTCTGCTTCCCTCTCTTCTCCCACTCACTCCACCACTGCCGTCACAGCCCGCGATGCAGATCGGTGCGTGTGTGGGACGTGCCCGAAGCGGCGCAGGGCGGTCGTCAGAGTGAGAAGGACGCCAACACACGCAAAACGTGTGCTTGCGTGCGCCAATGTGCGTGGGCCGCTTCGTTCGCCCACGTCAGAGCAGAAGCTCATCGGCAGCCCAGGGAGGAGGAGGAGGAGAGGGGTGGCGGACACGCGGGGCGGCGAGACGGCGGCGCTCAGAACCCAACCACAGCCTTGATGGCGTCCAGCAGCTTCAGCTCGTTGGGAAGGTAGAGGCGCTCGTGCAGGGGGAACGGGGTGTCGAGGCCGCACACGCGGGTCGGCGGGGCCTCGAGAGAGAGGAAGCAGTCCTCGGTGATGCTCGACACCAGCTCCGCGCCGTACCCACTCGTCTTGGGTGCCTCGTGTGTGACGATCGCCTTCCCGGTCTTCTTGACGGACTGCGCCACGAGCTCGCGGTCCCACGGCAACAGGCTGCGGAGGTCGATGAGCTCAACGGAGATGCCCTCCTTGCGCGCCATCTCTGCCGCCCTCGCCGCCACGTACACCTGCGAGCCGTAGGTCACCATGGTCAAGTCGCGCCCCTCCATCAAGACCCGCCCCTTGCCCAGCGGCAGTGTGTAGTAGTCCGGGTTCACCTCCTCCACCGCACTCCGGTAGAGTATCTTCGGCTCGAAGAAGATGCACGGGTCGTTCTCCTCGACGCACTTGAGCAGCAGCCCCTTCGCCTCCGCCGGCGAGGACGGCATGACGATCTTCAGCCCCGGGCAGTGACTGAAGAAGCCCTCCACGCTCTGGGAGTGGTAGATGCCGCCGTGGCCCACGGCGGAGCACGGGGTGCGGATGAGCATGCCGCAGTGGAAGCTGCCGCCAGTGCGAAAGCGATACTTGGCCGCCTCGTTCACGATTTGGTCGAACGCCGGGAAGATGTAGTCGGCGAACTGCACCTCGGCGATCGGGTGCCAGCCGACCGCGGCCATGCCGACCGCAAAGCCAACGATGCCCTGCTCCGTGAGAGGCGAGTTGAACACCTTCTGCGGGCCGTGCTTCTTGCGAAGGTCAAGGGTGCAGCGGAAGACGCCGCCGAAGGCGACGTCCTCGCCGAGCAGCACCGTCTTCTCCTTCGACAGCGCGTGGTCGAGGCCCGAGTTGATCGCCTGGAACAAGTTCATCTTGACACCATTGCGCGTCGCCTCCTCTTCGCCAGACGCGGACGCGAACTTGAACTCGCCCGGCTGGACGCTGGCGTGCCGCCTGGCAGTGGACGTGCCGGCCGCGGCGGCGGAGGCACTGAGGAGACGGCGCATGTTGGTGCGCAGAGCAACACAATCAAAGAGAAGAAGGCGAAGATGGGGGGGCGGAGGACGATACGCGACGTACCGCACCGCTGGTAGTGATGCAGGAGCTGAGGAAGAGCGAACGAGGAGCACCGCGGTGCGACGCAGCACCAGCAGCGTCAGTGACGGGCACACACGTGGCACGGTGGGAGACAGACGCAGACTTCGGGGGGTGTGGAGTCGGTGGACGAGGGTGTAGGCGGACGCACTCGAGTGACGTGCACGACAGCGACGAGTGTTGGCTTCTGTTGGTAAGGAAAGGGAGAGCGGTTATATGGCGGACCTGCGTCTTCGCTGCACAGGACTGCACACACGTGCGTGGTGATAGGATATGATGTGTGTATGTGATGTGTATGTGATGTGATGTGTGTGTGTGTGTAAACAGATGTTGTGTCTGTGCGCGCTTCTTATGCGAGGCGAGCCATCGGAAGAGATGCGGGGCATTCAAGTACCAGAGAAAGGCGTACAGAGCGAAGAAGGTGGAGGAGGAGGGACGCATGGGCAAAGAGAAGCAGCGGGGGCTGTTCACCCGTCGACCACTTGCTCACCCGACGCAGCTGTGTCCGACGCGACGAACCACACACAGACACACGCTCACATACGAGCAGGGGAGAGGGGGAGAGGAGAGGGGGCGGGACAGGGAGGCAGTTCGCTCTCGATGCCTGAAGAAGTTGGATGAGGGCAGACACACATGATGTACGGGGAGGGGCAGAAGAAGAGAGGCGCAGCAGAGACAGGTCTATAGATAGAGGGAGAAGTTGAGCTGGTGTGCGACGGAGTGGACGGACTCCACTGTGCTGACGCGGTAGCGCATACCGGCACCGCCTCTGACACGGTGCTCACGCAACGGCGACGCATCGCGCAGCAGCACCGCTGCATCGGCGTCCTGCGGCTCCTCCGTCGGACTGGGCGGCACGGGCACGGCATGAGCCACCGGGCGAGCGGAGTGCTCGTGAGCGTCGCGAGAGGGTGGCGCCGGAGGCGATGGTGAACGCACGGACGCGCTGCGGGAGTGCTCGTAGCTCGACACGACGTGGCTGAGAGGTGCGGCGCCGGTGCGCGGTGTTGGCACAAGAGCGGCGTCCACGCTGGAACCGGACTCGGAGGCGCTGGCGAGTTCCTCAAGTAGCGTGCGCTGCCTCGCGGCTGGCGGTGCGGGGTGGGCGGCAGCGGTGGCACGCACCGCGGCGGTGCCCGACGCCGCTTCACCGCGCAGAGACGTGCGCGACACTGGCGCGTGAGCTGAGGCTCCCTTCGCCGTGCGGCGGGCAGAGGTGGTGGAGTGGGTCGTCGACGAGGACACCGCGCGGACGTGCGACGCACGCAGCCGCTTCTCCGCTGCAGTGATCGCGATGGAGGCGGCGTAGGCGACGGGGTCGAAGGCCGCTGCCGCCTCCGGCTGAGCCTCGCGGCTCTGCGCCAACGTCCGCTTTGAGGGCCGCATCGCCAGTGGCGGACTCGCACTGGACTCGTGAGCTGCGGACCATGTGTACCGGAGTTGAGCCGCCACCCACACACGAGCACACATACACGTTGAGGGCAGCAGGAAGGACAGAGGGAGAGCGGTAGAGGAGACGGTGGAGGAGAAGGGAGGAGAAGGCAACTGCCGCGACGTTGGTTCCCATGACATGTGAGGGAGCGCGAGTGGTGCAGCAGGACGCGGGCTCTACCTAACGCCCATGTCTCCACGGAGCGTAGCCGCCGCCTCGGGGTGGCGGCCGAGCACCTGCCAGCACGGCCACTCTCTCTCTCTCTCTCACCCTCTCTCTCTGTGCTCGAGGGCAGACGCGACCTCATGCTTCTCCCTCATCCACTGGAGCTGGTCTACTTTGTTTTGTGAGGCGCATGTGTTTGTGCGCCACCGCACCCCCACCCCCCTGCTGCAGTACATCGTGGCCTCAGCACCGTGCATGGCGGGGGGGAAAGGGGACAGCACTGTACATCGATGCGTGGGACGCGTGCCACACACACACACACACACACACACACACACACACACACACCGCGCACCTCTCTCACCCATCACCACCGACTTGATACTCGTGTACATACAATCCCACGGAGCGGTGCGACGCGGACGCGGTGGCGTGCGGCGGAGGAGCGGTCGAAGAAGGCCAGAGGACGTCTGGCGGTGCTACGCGCTCTGTTGCGCCTCGTGGAGCAGCCGCTGCTGCCCCGCCTCGGCCCGCCGCACCAGCACCGCCTCGTACTGGGACCACCGCTTGCGCTCCATCGAGGCACCGTCCTGCGACCGCAGCAGCACCTCGTTGCGGCGCTGGCGCTCCGTCTCGTGCGCGGCGCGGTAGGCGGCACGCTTCGCCTGCCGCCGCACCTCCAGCTTCTCGTGCAGCTGGGCCATGCGCACGGCCTCCTTCTCCACTCGCTCCGCCTCCACAGCCGCCCTGTGCGCTGCCCGCTGCGCCTGCTGCATCTCCCGCACCAGCCGCTGCTTCTCGCGCTCGCGCAGGCACTCGCGCTCCAGCCGCGCACGCTGCTCCACTGTACGGTCGCGCACCTCCGTCACGTGCTGCTGCCGTGCCTCCTCCTCCGCCGCAGCCTCGGCGCGGAGACGCTCCAGAGCGTCGCGGAGCTCGGCGGGCGACATGCGGCCCAACGCGGCGTCAGCAACGCCATCGGCCCACGCCTGGCGCCGCTCCGTCCCCATTGCGGCCCGCCTCTCGCGCAGCCGCTGCCGCAGCAGGTGGATCTCCTGTATCACCAAGACCTGCTGCGTCTGCCGCTGCTCCTCCGCTGCTTTGGCGGCGGCGCGCAGCTGCTCCGACTCCTCCTTCACCGACGATGCCGTGGCGGCCTTCCCCGCTGCTGACCTCGCCACGGCCACAGCCCCGTCGCGAGACAGTTGCCGGCGCAGCTGCTGGACATGCTGCTCCTGCTGACGCAGCGCGTGCTCCTGCTCGCGCTGGTTAGCCGCCAGCTCGGCCTCGTACTGCGCCCTCATCTTCTGGAGCTGGCGTCGGCGCGCCTGCGTGGTGCGCTGGCGTTGCGTGTGCAGCCTGTCCTCTGCCTCCATCGCATCGAGGTGGCGCTGCACCATCTCCATCTCGCGGCGGCGCTCCTCCTCTTCGCGCTGCGCCTGCCGCCACAGCTCATACTCCGTCGCGTCGTGCACCGCCACCTCGAGCTCCTTCAGCGCCTTCTCCGCGTTCTCACGCTGGCGCTCGCGCACACGCGTCTCCCGCCACAGCGCCGTGACGGTCGTGGGCACCACCTTCGACGCCGAGAGCATCGCACGCAGCTGCGCGGGTGTCAAGCGCGCCTCTGCCGGGGCGGCGCGCTCGGGGACGCTGGCAGCGCACTCCCCCGCTGCATCGGCGGGCCCTTTGGCCGTGCTGGTGGTGTAGCGGTGGTGGAAGGAGAAGCCGACGGCGGTCGTTGGCTCCTTCCTGTGCGCGGCGGGTGCGAGGGCGGGGGCGGCCTTGATGCGGGGGAAGGGCGGCAGCGGCACGGTGAAGGCCATCTCGCGCACCTCGTGTGGCGGCAGCCGGGGGCCGGTCAAGGGCCGCAGCGCCGGCGGCGGGGTGGGTGCGGCCGCGGCCGCGACACGGACGGCCGCGGCGGCGGGTGCGGCGGCGGTTGCGTCGGCTGCTGGGCTCTCCCCACCGTTGGTGGTCGGCTGAGTCGGTTGTCCGCGAAACCACTCGACGACATCGCGCGTCACCTCCGCTGCGACGGTGGCGAGGGGGGCGAGGACGTGTCGCTGGATGAAGGGGTCGTCGTAGACGGCGCGCCACCGCGGCACGGCGTGGTGCGTCACGGCCTCGTGGGAGAGGAGGAAGTCGATGTACTCGCACAGGCGGAGGGTGGGCATGCTGCCCTCGAGCATCTCGCGGACCACCGCGGCGCCGAGGGTGCGGTACTGAAAGATGAGGAGGTACGCGACGAGATACATGGACGGCTTGTGTGCGCCGTTGCGCTTGTGGCAGTCCCGGTAGCCCTGGAAGGCGCCGTCACACAGGGAGGCGAACCTCGCCAGACCAAAGGCGCAGTTTCGAATGTACGCCGCCTCCTCGTCGCTCGTCGGAGGGTGTCGGGCAAGCTCTCTCGCCACCGCGTCCTCGACGGCGTTGTCGGCGCTCACGCCGCCCTGCCGCGTAGCGCACTCCGCAGCGCGAAGCAGTGCGGCCCACGTTGTCTTTGCATGCATAACGAACGAACTATCTCTGTGTGTGTGTGTGTGTGTGTGCACGGATGAGGTGCCACCGGGATGAGTCGTGTGGCGTGAGCAGAGCGTTGCGCACTGTAGGCACGGCAAGAAAACATGTGGATGTGATGCACAGAGAGGCGGGGTGGTGGGACAGGGACAGAGGTGCTTGCTCAGGCGCTGGGGTGTGATGCTCTTCCTCTTCCCCCGCGCCTTCTCACGACTGACATGGACGGAGAGGGCGGAGGAGGAGAGGCGGAGCAGCGGCATCACCGGCTCACGTGGCGTGGCAGACAGGGGCGTGGGCACCAGAGTGCATAGGCGCAGTGTCGGTAGTTGTTGGTGAGTGGGTTTGGGGGGAAGGGGGGGGGGAGGGATGGAGGTGATGATAGACGTATCCTAAAGCCGGCGCGCATCCACGCCAACGCCATATGTGTGTGTGTTTGTGAGCGAAGGGTAGTCGGCTGCAGTCCTCTTTGCAAGGAGGAGGAGGGTGGATGGGCAGTGATCCCGAGCGCGGTGTGCAGCCGCCGTCGCGTGGCTACTTCGACGCCGAGTGGTCGATCTTGAGGTCCTTCACGTTGACGTAGAGGGAGCTGCTATCGAAGTAGTAGCGGCCAGCGCCGTGATCGCGCACCGTCTTGGCGATGGTGCGAGCAGCCTCCAGCCCGCGCAGCTCGAGGAAGGCAGGGTTGCGCTTCACGGCGGAGCCGACGAGCGTCGCCGCCTCGGCCTCACCCTGTGCCAGCAGGATCGCCGCTTGCTTCTCCTGCTCCGCCTGCTCCACGCGGAACTTCGCCCGCTCCGCCATCTGCTGCGCCACTTGCTTCGCCTCCACGGCGTGCGTGTACTCCTTGCCGAAGCTCATCTGCGTGATGGAGACGTCAGTGATGTCGATGTTGAAGCGCCGCGCTCGCTCGGCGAGCATGACGGCGATGCGGTGGCTCACCTCAGGACGCTTGATGAGCAGGTCCGACGCGTTGAACTGCGCGATCACGGCGCGAATGATCTCGTTGATGAGCGACGGCAGAACGATCTCCGCGAAGTCGACGCCGATGTGGCGGTACACGTGGTGAAGGTTCTCCACGCTTGGCTGGTAGAGCACTCGCACCGCCATGTTGACCGTCTGCAAGTCGCGGCTGCCGCTCGCCGTCGGCACCTCGATCGGCTTGTTGCGGATGTCGAAGATGACCGGCGTCTCGAGGAAAGGAATGGCGAAGTTGGCGCCCTCGCCGTAGGTGTGGTCGTAGAGGCCGGTGATGCAGTTGAACTTGACAGCGCGGAACCCACCAGGCACGAAGAAGACCGACTTGTACAGGGCGTAGATGGAGACGCAGCCGACGCCGACGAGGGCCGACATGCCGATGATGTTACCGAACCCGCCGTACGCATTCATCCTCGCCCGCGCCTCGGCCGCCACCCGGGAGAAGTCCGGCTGCGGGGGCATCTTGGGTGGCATCTTCCCACGACGCGCTGGCGCTCCGCACACACACACCCGACGACACGAGAGGAGGAGAAGAGAGGAGAAGGACGGGCGCGGTGAGTGCGTGGGTGGGTGGGGGATCGCGAGTGACAGCCGTGCAGCACCTCCGAGCGAGTTGCGGTAGACGCTGGTGTGTGTGTGTGTGTGTGTGTGACTGCCGGCACGACAGCGGACGCCGACGGTGACGCAAGGAAGAGGGGGGAGGGGAGGGCAATGAAAGAGAGTGGAGAGCCGGCAGAGCATGAGTGGCGGGAGGACAGGGAGGAGGGAGCTGCGACAGCTGCCGTCGTGTACGTCTCTTGCCGCTGCCGTGCCAGGCGAGGGCGCCAGTGGGGGTGGGGGCCTGTAGGACGGTAGGAGATGAGCAAGAGGAGGCGCGCGGACAGGGACGTTGTCGCCCGCTGATCGCGGCCACCGTGGCGCGGACTCGCGAGGTGGGGCACACGGACACGAGAAGAGGCGGGGAGACAGCGGCGGAGTGGTGCACGCTGATGAACACCGCGTGATGCTTCTGTCCCCCCCCCCCCTCCCCTCTTCTCGGGTGGGCCTCTGTCGCCACAACAGCGGGTGAGTCAGGCGCAACGAACGAAGGCGGTGAGAAGCACGACAGGAACCAACGCGGAAGAAGGCACACGGCAACTCCAGCAGACACACAAATACACAAATACACAGTCGCCGGGCCGCATCGAGACTCTGACAGGCTTGCAAGCGTCACCGCTCTGGCGTCACAGTGGCGTCAGGGCGGTGGCCGCCGACGGCGAAGGGCCGCCTCACCGCGGCGCGTCGACCGAGGTCGGAGAGGTGCCGTGGACCTGCGACTGAAGCGAGCCGAAGCCCAGGTCGATGCCGAGGTCAACGAAGCGGTGACGACCGCCGAGGATGACGGCGGCGATGACGAGCTTGCTGAAGGTGCCGGTGAAGCCGACGAAGGACACACTCGAGCCGGTCAGCGACAGCGACAACCCGCAGCCGGAGTAGGCGCTGATGATCTCGAAGAAGGTGCGCGTCATCACATCGAAGCGCGTGTTCACGACGCTGGCACGCATACCGGCCTCCTCGGCAAAGAGCACCAGCACCATGCTCGTGAAGAGCCAGAAGAGCCGGGAGGTGAAGAGGCGGACGAGCGACGTGCGGAACATCTGCCGCCACTTGCGGTGTGCGCGGTCGGTCGAGATGGGGAGTGCCGGGAGGTACATGGCGAGGATCGTGACCGCCACGTGAGCGTTGCTGTAGTCGAGCAGCGGCAGAAAGGAGGCGGCGGCAAAGCGGACGACGGCGGCCTGGCACAGCGACAGGTAGATCTTGTACCGCCACGTGTACCCGCGCAGCAGTCGGTCCCACTGCTCGTACCAGAAGGGGACGGCCTGCATCACAGTGAGAGCGCACCACGCACCGCCCAGGAAGGCCGTCTCGCTGCGGCGGAAGAGAAAGGGATGGAAGGTGCCCGGCTCTGTGGAGGTCATCGCCTCTCGGCAGGCGGCGTCCACCTCGTCCAGGCAGCCCATCAGCGACCACACGCCACGCAGCGACTCGGTGCGGAGCAGCGGGGCTGACGGGCCGCCGACGGCGCCGCCGCCCTCCCTCTCCTCCGCCGGGTCGTCGGGGTCCTCCGGCGCGCGGCAGCGCTCGACGCAGCGGCCGGCGGAGCCGGCGAGTCGGCGCACGGCTCGCACGGCGGCCCACTCACACAGCACGAAGAGGCGCAGGACCACGGGGAAGGCCGTGAAGCCCAGAGCACAGGCGGCGGCCACGAGTCCGGTCACCGCCGCGTCGTCAGCGTACATCTCCATAGGGAGAAAGATGGAGCTATGAAAGGACGCCAGGGTCATGCAGAAGACCTCGAAGCCGGAGAGCCGGGAGTCGTTCAGCCACGACAGCAGCGCCATGACGGCGCCGTTGACGGCGACGAGGTACACGAGCGGGGTGACGGCGCTGACGAGCGCGGTGTAGCGCAGCCGGCGCGCCTCGTCGCGCTTCGTTGCCCGCAGCGCCGCCTCCTGCGGCGTGTCCTTGTCCACGGGGCGGAAGACGTGCCGGACGCGGTACAGCATGAAGAGGCGAAGGAGAGGCTGGAAGGAGCTGGTCAGCACCACGCCCCCTGGAAGCAGGAGGAGATGCCGAAACAACGTGGCACTGGTCGACCAGTCGCCGACGTCCACCGACTGCAGGCCGCAGTTGCACACGGAGGAGACGGCGACGAACAGCGCGTCAATAGCCGAGAGGTGGGGAACGAGAGCGCGCAGGCCAAGGAAGCCGATCATCACCAGAGCGCAGATGTAGACGAGGTGGCACACCAGGTACCATCGCTTGAAGAAGTCCAGCTGCTCGATGCGCCGCTGCTGATCGGCCGTCAGCGAGAGAAACACAGGCGACTCAAAGAGAAGCTCTGACGTGCGGGAGCTTGCACGGTGCGCATCTGCAGGACGCAGCGGCGTCGGCGACAGCGGCGGAAGCTCACGGCCCTCGGGTGGTGCCAGCGGGCGGGTTGGTGCGACCGCAGCGCCGTCGTCGTCCGCTCCCTGCGATCCGGACGACAGCATCGACATCGTGTGCACGGCGAGGGTGGGGGAGGGGAAGACAGGACGTAGCAGCGGCGGGGCAGAGGAAAGCGAAGAGAGGGAGGCGCAACAGGAGCAGAGCAAGAAGACGGCGGGTGTCGATGGAGCAGCAGCGGAGGGAGGAGGGGAGGGGGACTTCAGCGGCCCCGGACGCCGCGCACTCTGTCGCACCTTCGCGACGGCACAAGCATGCACCAGGTGTGTGTGTGTGTGTGTGTGTGTGTCCGCACCGAGAAGGAGGCAGAGAGAGCGGGAGAGGCACTGTTGAGCTCGAGTGTGCGAGAGAAGTCAAGCCAGCATCAGCCTTTCAGCTCGTGGCGCCGTCGCGGATCAGCCTGTGGACGGTGGAGGACGAAGGAACAGGAGAGTTGGGAGAGCGGCGCCTACGTGTGCGCAGCTGCATGCAGAACGCGATGGGCGAGAGGAGAAGTCGCCTCAGCCAGCTACGGTCCCCCTCCACATCTGGCGTACAGCACGCCTCTTTCACATATTACTCGTCTTGTACGATTCCAGGGTAGTGTACATTCGCGACTCGTGCGCGTCTTCTCGAAGCCACCGCACCCGCGCGCCTCACTTACTCACTCGCCAGCGCCGCCGGTGCCGAGGAGCACCATGACTGCGGCGCGTGTGAGAAGGTAGCCCACACCTCTCCAACATGATGCAACAGGGGCGGTGGAGCAGTGTCAAACAAACACACAAACACACATATACACAGTCACACATATACACGGTCAGCCTTCTCGTTGCCTACTCCGTCTCTTTCCCCTCCCACTTCCACTCGCTACCACCGCGAGCAACGCGGCTGGCGCTGAGTGCGGTTACAAGGGAGGCAGCGCTGATGCACGCTCCTCCAGGAGAGGTCCATACAGCCTACACAGCGACGGCAGCCGGTAGGAGTCGCCGTAGACACGCTTTTCCAGCTCCGTCCCGCGGTGTGCACTGGCGACGGCAGCGCTTGGCAGCCCATCACACGCCCGCGTCTCCTGTACGTGGCGCAGAGCACGTCGCTGAGCGGCAAGCATTCCGGCCTCGACTCGGTGCAGCTGTGCTGCCGTGCGCTGGTGCTGCCGCGCGTGCTTGGCTTGCAGCGCTGCCACACTGGCGTCATCCTTCTCCAGCGCGACCGTCTCTCGTGTGAGCAACGCCGCCGCCTGACGAGAGATGCGTTGGTCGAGCAGGCTGCCTCGACTCGCCCATGTGGCGCCGAACATCTCCCGTTGCAGGCGCGCCGCGTCGCGGCGGCGCTGAGCCGCCGCACCGAAGCTGCCCTCCCACCGCAGCTGCGTCTCCTGCTGCTGGAGCGCTAGGACCTGGCGAGGCACGGCCACCGGCATGGTGCTCAGCTTTGCCATCTCGGCAGTGGCGAAGCGGGCAAGCTCCTCCTCATCCGCCTGGCACCGCTCCGCCTGCACTCGCAGAAGTCGATCGTAGTGGCGGCGCTCGTCGTCGACGGCCGCGCACTGGCACTGCGAGATGTGCTCTGCCTTGGCACTCTGCAAGGCGTCCCACTCGTGGGCCGCCTCCTTCTCCAGCTGCCTCGCCGCAGTGGACAGCGCCAGCTCGTGCTGTGCGCGGTTGTGCTGGACGAGCTCCTCGGCCAGCTCGTACTCACCCATGGCCGCGAGCCTTTGTATACGGCGGCGGACACTTCCCTCCACGAGCGCCATCCGCAGGCTCGGGCAGACAATCGCCCACCGCCACACAGTCGACGTCCCGTCCTCGGGCTGCACTCGGTCTCCTCCACCCACGGCGGCGGCGACACCAGCACTGCTGGTCGTGGTAGGTGTAGGTACAGGGAAGGGGAGGGTACACGCGGTTGCACGGCGGGATGAAACGAGCGCCGGTGTGATGCGATGGTGAAGACGGAGAACACACGACACACACGAGGTGTGCGACGACGTCTGACATAACGAGGAGAGAAAGGGGGAGGGAAGTGGAAGAAGCGGTAGGAGTGGCAGGTGTGGTGCGACGCCGTCTTTGCGCTGTCCGCGCAGCGCGGTCCGTGGGGAGTTGTGAGATGCACACCTCCGGCACACGTGCAGGCGTACAGCCCAGGCGTGTTGGCAGGAGGCACACCTCGATGACAGCACCACCCACCGCCTCCACAGAGGGACGGGTGGAGAGGGGCGGCTCTGAAGCAACGGGTAGGGGGGCAGACGGCGTGCACGCGTCTCGCAAACAGGAGAGAGAGCCGGTTGTCAGCAGCGAGCGCCGCCGCCGCCGCCGCCACGCCGCTACCACCACCACGAAACTTGCTCAAATGTTCATTTCAGAATCGGCTGTTGCCTAGCTAGACTGAGTTGCACTACGTACACACACAGACACACACACTACACGCAGCATCGGAGGGCGGAGACTGGGAAACGAGGGAGAGGCACTACCACAGGGGAGAGGCGAAGAGTGCCGGCGCGCGTGTGGAGAAGCCCGTCGGCTGCGGCCGGCGACGACGCAGACGCGCCGCATTGCTCTGCGTGCAGCGAGAAGAGGTAAGCGTCGCGAGGAGGCGAAGAAGATGAGGGGACCACCCCTCCCTCCACACCCAGCATCGCACTTCCATCTCCAGCACTCCCTACCCTACGCGTCACCAACCCTACCATCCCGCCCGCCCGCCTACCGCCCCCTACTCCGCCAAGGCGGGCACACACACACACACGCACGCACGCGAACGCGATGTGGCGCACCCGCCGTCCTACAGTGGAAAGAAAAAAACAAAAAAAAAAGTGAAGAGAGTGGGGCGGGGTGGGATGGAATGTGAAACAGACGCACACACGCACACACACACACACAGATAATCAGGCGGGGGTGGTGACAGCCAGGCGACGAGAGATCGTGTCTAGTACTCCACCTCCTGGCCGGCAAAGAAGCCCCACTTCTCCTCCCACTCATCCGCCACCATCATCACGTAGGGGCCGAAGTAGGCGACGTTGTCGACGGGGTGCACCCAGCGGTCCTTGGGCTCGTAGATGTACTTGTCCTTGAGCACGCGAGCACGCATCACGCGACGGTCGCCGTGCACGATCTTGTCCTTCGGGGCACGCGTGCGGGCGGCGCGGTTCCACCAGCCGTGAGCGTTGATGAGGTCATCCTGAAGGCAGCCCCACTTGTGGAACTGAAGGCCCTCGTAGAAGCACATCATCTTGCTCGCGTACCACTTGCCGTAGAAGCCTAGGTCGCGCGCGTCGCTCTGCATGACCTTCTCCCACGGATACTCCATCTTGTACGGGTGGGCGTGATCCGTGACGGGGAGGGCGAGAAGCGCGCGGTAGTCGATCTTGTTCGCCTTGATGGCCTTCTGCAGACGCAGCGCGCGCTCCACCTTGTGCGCGTTCTGCACGGACAGGAACTCGCGGTACATGTTGGGGTAGAAGAAGTGGCCGATGTAGTAGCGGAACCCGGCCCAGATGCCCTGGGCCATGAAGTTGGGGGACGTTGGCCGCATCATTGTCTGGGAGCGGTGTGGCGGCGAGCTACTTAGGTGGTGTGACAGGCACGGACCAAGACGCGCACGGCGCTACTTTTCCTCTGTGAAAGAAGGGCAAGCAAGAGGGGGGGACAGGAACTGGTGCACACCGTCCGTAACGTGCATACATGTGTGTGTGTGGGTGTGTGGGTGATATCGGTGTCGTGTAGGCCGGTGGCGACCAGCGTCAGCGCGCAAAAGGATGCGACAGTGGGGGAGGCAAGCAGAAGTGAAGCAGGCGGAAGAAAGAAGGAGAGGATGTGTGTCGGTTTGTGTGCTCACACGCACGTACTCAGATGGCCTGCAAGTCAAGCAGGAGAAGACGATGGCCCTCGAGCAGTGCCCACCCGACGCAGACACGCCGCAGGACAGGCAGCCCGCACACCAAACGTCAGTTGGTATACACACCATAAAACAAAGAAGGGAGTGAGAGAGAGAGCGGCGTTCCCTTCCCTCCCTCCTCCCCTCCTCCCCTCCTCCCCTCCCACCCTCTCCGGGACGAACGCTATGGAGTACACACACACGCACACGCACAGTGCGATGGAGACGTGAAATCTGCAAAGAAGACGGACGCCGCAGCCAAGTAGAATGAGGAGCACACATGCCAAGGATCGGCTCACAGCTAGCCATCGTTGCCACCTAGACCTGACGCCTTCTCCCTCTCCCTCGCCCCCGCCTCATGCACTCCCTCCTCCTTCTGTCTGTTGTTGTTGATACGCTGTGGGCCAGAGAAAACCCGCACGCAGTAATGTTCACAAGACACACGAGCCCATACACACACACACACACACACACGCCTCACCGTGACACTACCGTCAAGTACGCGCCGTTGCTGCAAGAGAGAGCTGTGGCGATAGTCTCCTGCCTGTGTGGCGGCGGCGAGCAGACTTTACCGTGCAGCAGTCGGCACACACCACCAAGCGGCGAAGGGGAGGGAGGGAGAAAGAGAGGGGGAGGAGGAGCGGCTGACGTGCGTGCTGCACCGCGGCCCATGGAGTGTCGATGGCAGAAGCACGCAGACGGGGTGCGGTTGGAGGTGGGAACACGGCCCACGCTAGAGATTCTCACGCAGGTACTTGTTGACGCCGGTGAGGGCGGCGCGCGCTGTGTCGTTGCCGCCGTCGACCAGGTAGGGCTCCACATCGTTCGCGATGGTCGCCGAGTCTGTCTCGAGGATGATGCCCTCATCCAGCATCTCGTCCACCGTCATGAGAAGAGCACAGTAGTTCTCGAGCAGGAGACGGACGGAGAGGAAAGGCGAGTTCAGCTCCTGTCGCAGGGCGTCTACCAGCCCGGTCAGGACGTTGGCCAGCACCACCTCGTTCTCGGTGCTCGCTCCCATGACGATGATTGTCACATCCTCGCTCACGTGGAAGAGGGCGATGTGCCCCTCCACCACCAGAATCTCGCTCTCGTACGCAACGTGGTTGCCGCGCTGAGGGTCGTGGATAGCCTGGAAGATGGAGTGCTCCACCGCGCGTTGCTTCTCGAGGGGTGCCAGCGCCTTGGAGGACTCGGGGGTGTCCTCGCCAATGAAGTACTTGGCGAAGACGCGACCTCCGGCGCTGTCCAGCGCCACCACGGCCTGAACGCGGTGAAGGAAGGCCATCAGTAAAGAGGGAGAGAGTGACCCTTCCCCCGCTGTCCTAGGAAAGTGTGTGAGAGAGGAAGGAGCACCGACGTGAGCCGCAGTGACGGAAAGCGTACGCACACGCAGCACACACCACGTGACGATCCTCCACCTCGAAACAGTAACTACGCCCTCACCTGTATGTGTGTATGTAAGATGCGTACACGCCTCAGCACCGCACAGATCAGGTCGTTGTTGTTGTTTTCAGTCCCTCCCGTTTGAAAGCGCACAACTACCAAGGAGAATGGGGGGTCGTGGAAGAAGATGAGACACTGTGTGTGTGTGTGTGTGTGTGTGTGAGTGTGTGGCGTGTGGAGAGAGAAGCAACAGTGGGGAGGAGACCGTCAGAGCACTGAGTGTGTGTTGGGAAAGGAACAAAGTGGAGGGAGGGGGGGAGGGGAGGCACCAGCGCCTCTCTCTCTCTTTTCGGAGATTCGCTGGTGGGACAACAACGCTGCAAGAGCACGTCACGAGCAACCGCACACACGCACATACACAAACACATACACATACGACATCAACGGTGATGCGTGGTTGTGCATGGTAAGAACAGCATCTTCCCGCACCGCTGTGCAGGGAGGGAGGGCGGGGGGAGAGGATGAAGCAGGAAAAGAACAGGGAGAAGAGCCGCCCTCGGTGTTGGGCCGCCGTCGCCGTCACCCACGCCCTCACCCTCCTCTCTCTCTGTGTACACGGGGAGCTCTCTCTCTCTCTAGGCGAGCCCGTCCCCATCCTCGCCCTCCGCGTCGCTCTCCGCGCTCCTCCCGCACTGAGGGCACAGCGTAAGCCACGGCACTGAAAAGGCAAAGATGGCGAGCAAGGCGTACTGCAGGCCGTATGCAACGTACCTCACCCCAAACATGTGCGGGAGTGTGACGGCGAGGACGGTGTGCATGAAGCTAGAGGCCGCATACGTCGGGAGGCTCACCACACAGAGGTGCAGCACGGCGAAAGCGGAGCAGAGGAGCAGCACTGAGTTGAAGAGCAGTGCATTCAGCATCGTCCCACGAACTCGCAGCGGATACACGGGAAGCACAAGCACGTTCCCGCTTACGGTGCGGCAGCCCACGATGGTGCACCACATCAGGTACATGGCGGCGTAGGCGTAGACGAGCGTGGCCAACATGGGAAGCAGGCGATTCAAGCTGCACAGCATGCGGTCCATCAGCGGGTACACGTGCAGAATGTTGGAGAGCAGGATGTTGAGCACCCACGTCATCGACACCACGCCGTTCACCGCCGCCGCGGCGACCGCCAGGTAGCAGCGGAGGATGTGGGCACCAGAAAGGTGATAGGACGTCTCGTTGCGCTCGCTCTGCAGCCCCACTTCGCGCACCTTGCGGCGGAAGAGGAGCATCCTCTGCTGCTGCCGGTGGTTGGGGCGACCCGACCCGACCTCCGCCTCGAGCCGCCGCCCCGCGTCGAGGAGATGCTGCACCTCCATGCTCAGCTTCACACGCGCCAGCTCGTACTCGGCCCGGGCGATGGGGCGCGGACGGTGGACAAAGGCGGCGACAGCGCGGAGCGGTACGGCGGCGAGACCCACTCCGGCGAAGAGGAAGAAGAAGCACCAGCCGAACGAGGTGGCGGTGGCGACAAAGTACACGAACGGCGGCACCCGTGTGAGAGTGCCGTCCTTCGGGTCCAGATATCTCCCCCACACCCACAGCGCACCAAACGCCGCGGCGAACACCGCGTTGAGGACCACCACCACCGCCGCCGCCGGTCGCACCTGCGACCACACACTGTCCTGCGCGGGCAGCCAGCTTTCGTAGAAGACGAAGGCGAACGGGCCGCCGACGAAGAGAAGCACGTAGGCGGTGACCAGCACCGCCTTCCACGCCCAGGCGACATCCACCGCCGCCACGTCACCCGCCAGCGCCACCTCCAGGGGCAGCAGCAGCACCATGTAATACGCCACGCAGAGCGTCACCACGACAAGCAGCCGCGGAAGCCATCCGTCGCCGTCCTCCTCCTCAGCGCTGTACCGGCAGACGATGTAGACGGCGAGGCACAGGATGAGCACGGCCACCACGCCAGCGGCAACGCAGTCCACAATGAGCATTGGCCACGGATGACGAGAAGGGCGGGGAGGCGATGCCGGGAGGGGGGGAGGGAAGTAGTGCGCAATGTGTGCCCTTGCGCTGGCCCTTCGCACGATGGGGGGGGGTGACAGAGCACAGAAAGGAAGGATCGTCGTTGCGGTTTCGTGTGCAGCGTACGCGTGTGCGCCGCCCGCTGACTTTTTCTTTTGTTTCTTTTTTTTTTGGCAAGGAAACCGACGAGACGAGGAGGAGAGGGAGAGACGATGAGACGATGAGACGATGGGATGTGCAACGGCCGGATGAACGGGAGGTCGGCAGCGGAGGATGAAGGTCGTCGTCGGCGGGGTGGGTGTGGAGAGAGGCGGTGTTGAGCGTGCACAAGATGCTCCGCCTCCTCCCACCACGACGCGTCAATGATGACACACTCAAGCACAGCTGGAGTGGCGAGAGCGAGGGGGGGGGGGAGGCTGTGTTCGCCGCACAGAGCACCTGACATCCCCACCCCAGCCTTTTCTCACTCCTTGTATTGAGTACATCCTGGGTACCAGTACGGCAGCACACACAGAGCAGTGCACAAGACTCAACAGGAGTTCCCCTTCCCCTTCCCCCTCCCTCCTTCCTGAGGAAACAGAGGCGCGCAGCCGAAAGCGGACGTACTCGCCCACAAAAGCACCGCGCCGCTACGTACAGCCCGTGCGCAGGTCCCGTCGCCGTGGCTGGCGGTGACACGCACAACTCGATACGCTGGTGGCCGCTAGCTGGCGAAGTACATGCGATCAGACACGTCGTCCACCATCCACGAGATGCCTTCTAGCAAGCCTTGTCCAGTTCTGGCGCTGCAGGCACAGAGGTGCACGTGGCGCTTGCCTTGCCGAATCGTGTCCACGTCGAGCAGCCGCGCAATCTCTTGCGGGGACAGCGCCGTTGGAATGTCTATCTTGTTGAGGAAGACGAGCAAGCTCGCACCGGCGAGCCGTTCTTCCTGCAACAGCTGGTGCAGCTCCTCCTTGCACGTCTGCAGCCGCTCCACGTCGTTGCTGTCCACCACCCACACAAGACCGTCCGTGCTCTCGAAGTAGTTGCGCCAGTAGCTGCGCAAGCTCTGCTGACCGCCGACGTCCCACACATTCAGCGTGCATCCGCGGAAGGTGAGTGCGGTGATCTGGAAGCCAAGCGTCGGGCTGATGGAGCTCGTGTCCTTGCCGCAGAACTTCTTGACACACGTCGTCTTGCCAGCGTTGTCCAGACCCAGCATGAGGATGCGCATCTCACGCTCCTTCCGCTTTGTCTTTTTGATGATCGAGAGAAGTCCCATTGCTCCTCTCTCCTTCGTGAGCGCGACAAGTGCACCGCCGCCAAAACGCCTGGGAAGAGGCGGGGGAGACTAAACCTCCGTGGCGGCGCTGCAGCGCACACCTTTTCTTCTTTCTTTTTTTTTTTTTTTGTAGGAACCGTGCTGAAACGGGAGGAGAGAGGAGAGCAGGTGCGTGTGCAGGGATGGAAGAAGTGATGACCGTGAACGGTGGGAGCAAAATGCAACTCAGGAACGTGGAGAAGAGGGGGAAGTGGAGGTGCGACGGCGGCAGTGCACCACCGAAGCTCTCATCTCCCTCCCTTCTCCACGTTGCTAGCCGACGACTGTCCCTGTGTTACGTGCCGCGTGACGCCTCGAACGACGACACCAGCAACAGCGACTCGCGTATTGTCCTAGCGCCGCTCACAGAGAAAGAGAGAGGTCTGTGGCGGGGGAGGAGTGGAGGGTGGGTGACAGTGGCGCCATGGACTAGAGGGTGACATTTCGATCATCTTTCACACCGTCACTGCGGCGGTGCCGGCGCGGCCTTCTGTGTGGGTGTGCGTGATTCTCCTGCTCGCTACGAGACAGACTTAGCGAAAAGAAAAAAAAAAAACCTGAGAGAGATACAAGAAAGGGAACGACAGATGGGCGAGGGGAAGCGGCCCGACACCACGCACCCACAGTCACCCTCGTTGCTACAGTTCCCTACCATCTCTCTCTCTCTTTCTCTTTCTCTCCGGCTGCCGCCTCACCTCTCAACGCTTCGAGGAAGAGGAGGAGGGCACGAAGAGAGAGAGTAGGGAGGGAGGGAGGGAGGGAGGGAGGGAAGAAGGGGGGCAGTCTCAACTCTAGGCGCCGAGGAGGCAGTGAGCCTGTGCGCCAGCCACTCCTACCACCAAGCCGCCTTGCGGATGCTGTCGTCGTAGCCCTCGATGCTCTTGTGCAGGAAGTGCATGAAGGCGAAGATGGGGAACATGGACAGCACGTAAAACTGGATCATGTTGTACAGCCAGGTGCCCCAGCGCGAGCCGAGGGAGAAGTAGGTGCGCACCTGCATGAAGTCGGAGTAGCGCTGCTCCACGCCGGCAACATCCCAAGACTTGTTGAAGTCGCGCTTGTGGTACTTGGACTCCGTCGCCTCGTACTCAAGGCGGCGCTTCTGCTCCGTACGGCCCCAGCCATACAGCGTCGGGCCAGGGCGAGCCGGTGCGCGGTTCACCTGGCAACGAGGTAGCGAGCGGCGCAGCATTTCGAAAATGTGCGGTCGAGGCGGCTAGACGACGGGAGAAGGATGCTACACACAAAAAAAAAAACTACCTAAGAGTGGTGCTCGCGGCAAGCGGCCTTGGCGACTCACAGTATTGCTTCACTGAGGAGGAGCACTTGAGGGAGGCGGGCAGGCAGGACGCAAAAGGAGAAACAACGCGGGCAGCGGCAATGGAAAGAGAGGAGGAAGGACAGTGAGGACCGGGGCGGCGAAGGGCGGCGAAGGGGGGGGTAACAGAGAGCGGATAGTGAACGGGGTGGCCGTGCACGGGCACCCACGCTTCCAGGTACAGGGTACGAGAGACCTCGCACATCTCCTCAGCCCCTCTCTTTTTTTTGTTGTTGTTGTTTGCCTTCGCTCGTGCACGGCGCACCGTCTCTCACGCCGCTCTCTCGAGGATGAGAGGAGGACACCGTGACAGAGACTCACCCGTACTGTCTTTCGCTCAGCACCACATTCGTCTCTCTTTTTTTCTTTTTTTTCGCTGTTGTGTTCCTTCGCCCCCGTGGCCCGTGTCCAAGCGACCACGTGTCTCTAGACACAACAGCCACGCGTAAGGATCCAGGGAGAGGGAAGCAGGGGGAGGGAGTGGTGAGAGGAGGCCGTGTGACTGAAAAACGCGAGCACGTACGCTGACCCCGCTCTGCCTGGGTGACGATCGCCGTCGCAGCGCGCCTGCATGCCCTCGCTGGTGCGCGCACGAGCACCAAGCAACGTAGTCCGGCGTGCGTGCCTTGGGTGCAGGGGGGGGGAGGGGGGAGGGGGGTGCGGCCAGCGCTCAAATGCGCCGCGAAAAGTGACGGCTTGCATGACCGCCGCGATAGTGTCCCCCGGTTGGAAGGCCGATGGACCCGCCCATCGCCTTGAAGAGGGCATACGTCACCGCAAAGGGGACGGAGCTCTTGAATGTGGTGCGGAGGACATCGTTGAGAAAGAAGCGCAGGCCGCCCTCCCGCGCCATGGAGCGGAGGACACCGCCCGCCTCGCGGAAGACGGACATCTCGGCGGCCGCGTAGTCCCGAAATGCGTGGACGCCACCGGCACGCTCGCTGGGGTGCATGGACGAGCGCAGCGTGTTGCGCACCGGCGACGTGAGAAACGTCATAAGCGCGTGGATGCGGAACGCGCTCCACAGGTCGTCCCCGAAGGAGCGGCTGTATGACTGCTGCAACACGGCGAGAGGGATACCGTACCACAGGACCGCCACCATCGAAGCAGCCAGCGCGCCAGGAAAGAACGAGAGCGCGCCGTAGTGCTTCGCACTCGACGCGACACAGTCCAGCAGTCCCGAGTACTCGCGCTGCTCCAGCTTCTTGTAGCGCACGCCGCCGCCATTCATGCGGTAGGCCACGGTGCGCACAAACGTCTTGGTGTACCCGAAAAGCAGGCCGCCAAGGATGCCGCCGGCAGCACCACCCGCGGCGAGCACGTAGCCGAAGTACAGCGCAGCGTGCGGCGCAGCCAGAAGGAGGGGCTGCGACGGGTTCCCTAGCATCCCTTTGTACCGTGCAGCGCAGTACCCGCCAAGGTCCCTGGCGCGAGGTGGATGGCGGACATTGACCGACTTCACCAAATCACGGTAGGGGTACAGCGCAAAGATTGTGATCGCGCTGCTGCCATACGCCAAGGCCCCGGTGATTACGGAAGACATGACCGTCCCCTCCCCTGCGCGTGTTCGGCCGCGTTGGCCAAAGGGAAGCCAAGCCCACCCCAGAGAGAGAGAGAGAGCCCACTGCAGGCTGCTGCACCCAATGCAGAATCGTGCAGTGGGGAGAGCAACGAAAACAAAAAAAAAAAACAAGAGATGGGGTCCAGGTTTGTTGAGAGCGGGAGGAGAGGGAGGGTGCCTCGCGACGGCAGCGCTGACATGCGTGCGTGCACAAGAGAGGGAAAGAGAGGAAGAGAGTTTGGGCAGAGAGCAAGAGCAGGGAGAGACGCAGACGCGCAATGCAGTCGGGGAAGGGGAAGAAGAGACAGGATGCAGCAGCTGCGAGCGCAGATGCAGCAAGTTGGCACCGCGTGTCCTCTCAACCACCTCCTCCTCCCTTCGCTGTGTGTCCCATCTCAAGTGACGAGACGACGCGCACCAGAAACACGACGGCGAGAGTGCCGTCACGAGTGGAGGAAGCGACTGAGAGCGCTACACTTGACAGCGCAGACGCGAAAGACACGGCAAGAGAAGGGCGCACGAACGAGCCCATGGCGACTCAACGCAGAGTCTGTGAAGGTGCCGTCTGTAGCGAGAACGAACGCGTCTATGAAACCCCACACGCCGCATTGAGAGGACCGCACCTCTCGCTCGGTTTTTTGTTTGTTTGTTTCTTTCTGTTCCACGTAGAGCTGTCTGTCGCACACCGGCCTGCACACAGGTCCATCTCCCGCAGTGTACTGAGGGGGGAGGCATCCCACGCAAGCACAACACACCTTTCCCCACTTCCTCCTCCCTCTTCCACTCCTCCGAGAGAGAGAGAGAGGGAGGAAAGGAAGCGGTGAGGACGGCAAGGAGAGCAACGAAGAGGCAGCGCATCTGAAGAGGCAGACGCCACACACAGGCAGTTGATTTGATGAGTCGCACAAGACGCAACGGCTGCGGCGCAGCTCGATCGCACAACTGTGCCTGCGTCTCATCTGGGTTGACGTCGCAGGGCAAGAGAGAGAGAGGGGCATCAGCATTTCACTCCTCTAGCGAGTGCCTGCCCGTCTCCTCTCACCGTTCTGAATCTACTGCGATAGAGGGCGATGGCAGTCACATGGCCTGAAAAATAGACTCGCCGGATGCTCTGTTGAGACTCTGTCGCAGCCCCAGTCTGCCAGGAACCTGAAGCTGGTCCGCGTTGTAGAGCTCCCACTGGTCTACCTCAACCAGCGTGAACGCGCCGACAACCTGCGTGATGCGCGGCGACAGCTTGATGTTGTGCTGCAGCAGCTGGTCCTGAGAGAGCCACAGTCCGCGATTCGGCAGCGCGCACACGAACGGGTTTTTGGTCGCGGCGCCAGTAAGCGCATTCGTTCCGCGCGGAACATCCTCCGACACACAGAGCCCATCCGCAGACCCAGCGTCTCTCTTCACCGCGTCGCGAAGCGACGGATGCAGACGCGCCGGCTCGAGGGCCTCCACATCACCAAGTCCGATAACGCTCGCTGTGAGGCTGATGACGATGGTCTCGCTTCCCTCTCGGAGTCGCAGGTAGCCAGACTCCAAGCCGGGGTGCTCCCGTCGAATCCAAAACGGCGACGTGAACTTGAGATCTGCCGCGGCTGCCTGGAGGTTGTCCACTACCTCCTCACGCGCGAAGAACGACCCGCTGAGCCCGCAGCGAGGAAAGGCCGGTGCTGCTGTCGACGCAGCAGCAGCCTTGGGCAGCGACTTGTGCAGAAAAAAGGCGCGGGGCTCAAAGTCACTCGCCTTATCGTCTGCGTTGATGAAATGTGACGGGAGAGGGAGTGTGAAGCGCACCGGAGCCTCACCATCCGACGGCAGTTGCACCGCCCACGCTGGCACGAATTGCTGGACCGAGGCGCTCTTCGCAAACTGGTCGTAGTGGGCACGATCGTGCTTGTGCAGCTGCGCGAGAAGCGCCATTGCGTTGTGGCTTTGAAACACCAAGTTGCCTGCGCAGCTATTGTAGACTTTGCTAAGCTGTTGGCTCGGCGTCAGGTTCTTGACCGCCGGCGCCTTGCGTCGATACGCCATCGCCGCCACTCTGAGAGGCCGCAGAAACGGTGTATTGCAAAAGCGGAGAGGGGGGAGAAACAGAATCTCCTCTTCGTGTGTGTACACGCGGGTATTTTTTTTTTCTTCTTCTTTTTTTGCGTGCTGGTCTGCAGCCGTGTATGCAGAAGAAGGCAGCAAGTGATGAAACAACAGGGCAAGGGGACAGTGAAGAGGTAGCAGTAGCGAAGTGTGTGAGAGAGAGGGAGAAAGCGCGTTGCCATTGCGTTGAAAAGCGCCGGCTGTACCTAGCCCATAAGAAAAAAAACAAAACAAGAAAAAGGGATGTCAAAGAAAAAAAAAAAAAAGCTCGCGGCGCTTTGTGGAAAGGTACCGGGGGTCAATGGAAGCTCATCTACCGCAGGTGGTTGAGGGCCCAAAGTCGGCAAACACCTGCCAGGCACTCGAGCCGATGCTCTTGCTTTTGCTCCTCGGCCGAAGGGAGAGGGAGGAGAACAATAGCGGCTGTAGAGGGAGGCAGTACACTCGAAGAGGAAAGAGACGCCAGACTGGGGCAACAGGGTGAGAAAGGAAGTATGTAACGAAGCGGCAAGTGGAAAGAAAGATCTACAAGAGGCACAAAAGGCGGCAGAGAGGGTCACTGAGCCGGGTAGTGTGGCTGCGGTTCCGCACCCTGCCCATGACTAGGCTGCTCTGGCATTACGCTCTGGAGGCGGCCCTCCAGGTCTAGCAGCACTGCACCAGCGTCGATCCCGGGAAGCGCGTCGATGACATTGCCTACGATGCGTAGCACACGTTTGCGCTGGAGAACAAGCTCCTTGCGCCGCAGCTCCTCCTCCGAGCGGGAATCGCGTCGCAGATCCGCCGCCTTGCGCAAGCGCCCCGCACACTCTACGTGCTGCAGCTGCAGGAGATCCTCGGCGCACCGCAACTGTATGTCGAGCTCCCGCCGCTCAAGCAGTGCCTGCTTCGTGTGCTCCATCGCCGTGCGCGCGAAGGCAGCCACAAGGCTACAACGCTGCTCGGACTCTGCGAGGAGTATAGAGGCGCGAGAGGCACTTTCGTCCCGGCAAAAACGCACCACTAGCGCTGCTGCAACAGCGGCGTGGCTGGATTCATGAACCAGCGGACTGCTGTCTTTGTCTCGCATACCACCGGTCAGAGCGGTGATGGGAAGTGCCACACCAGCGCTCACCTGCAGCAGCGCGCGTACGGTTTTTTTAGAGGCCTCCAAGCCTGCCTCGAAGAGGGATTTGTTTGTCTGAAACGCATTGACAGCCGCTCGGTGTTGCCGCTCCCTCTCGTCAAGATGTGCGGCAAACTCCGTGCAGCCTTGCTCGCGTTGCTGAACCGCGCGCAGCCGCTCCTCCAGTTCCTCTGCAGTGGCGTGCAGGTCCCGCTCTCTCCTCGCCAGAGTCGTCATCGAGGTCCGCTCCTTTTCCTCCTGCAATCGAGAGCGTTGGCTCGCACCCTCTCGCTCCGTCTGCAACTTGGCCTCCAGAAACGCGATGTGGTGTCTCAACTCGGCGTTGGTCGTGACCTCTTCCTCGAGTTGGCGCTGGAGAGATGCTGTCTGGTGCTGCTTTTGAGTGCGGTAGCGCTTGAGAAGCCCATCGAGCTCGCCGCATTTGGCGGCATAGTCTAAGCTTGTCATTGTGTCGCCTGTGACGGAGAGAAATGGGAGGAAAGTCGCTCCACGAGGCGAGCCGGAGTGCGGCCGCACGTCACCAAAATGGTCCCGACAAACAAGAGAAAAAAAAAAAGAGAAGAGAAACGCGTCGGCTGAGACAGTGACAAGGCAAGGTGAAAGCGCGGAGAGTGGTTTGGGTCGCAACACATGAGGCAGTAAAGACTCAGTGTCGGAGATGCCAAATCGACGGCACACGGCACCGACGAAAGAGAGAGAAAGAGGCGAGGTCTTTCCACTGTAGAAAACAGGCGCGGGATTCGGTAAAGCCAGAAAATGCTCTTTTTTTTTCTTCCTTTTTTTTTTTGTTGTTGTTGAGTATCAGGTACTCTCTATACCGCGCCAATCTGTGCAAAATAAAAAAAAAAAAAAGACAGCGATCTCATAGAGGCCGCCACAGGTACGTCACACGAGGTCAATCTAACCCTCTCACTCTGCACCCCAAAGGCTCTGGCCCAGCATTCTAGCAGCCGCACACACAGAAGGCGAGAAAAGTAAAAAAAAAAAAAATGTAGACACGCGAGAAACGTTGCATCACCCTGCAGCTCCATTCTACGGTTGAAAGGGAAAGGAAAAAAAAAAAAAAAAGCTGCGGCGCCAGTAGAAAAACAACAACACCAGCGACAACGTGGCAAAACGCGCCTTGCGTGCTCTGCGACGTAGCCGAGAACAAGGCAAACGACACTGGACGCACACACACACACAAAAAAAAAAAAAAAAAGAGCGTAGATCTAGTAGTAGTTCGTTTCTGCTTCTTGTGCCAGAAATCTCTGTGTTCGGGACCTGCTGCGCCACACGAGGTGAGTCTCGCTCATTGGGGTTCAGCAGTGTTCGCGGCGCTGCGCTTTTTGGGGTGCCGCAAGGGGCCCTCAGTGAGGTTGAGTCGCTCCGTGAACACGGCCTCCGCTTTTGGCTGCGCCGAGTCGACAAACATCGACACACTCTTCTTCAGCGTCGCGTTCTGTTGTCGTAAAGTCTGCAGCTCTGCTTCTTGAGAAATGGCGAGCTCCATCACTCGCTTGAGCTCCTCGGCCACCTTGCCATGAGCCTCCTTGCGTACGTTGCGAAATGCGTCGTGAAGCTTGTTGTACTTTTCCACAATCACATCACGGTCGCGAAGGAGGTCGTCTCTCTCAGCAAGCAACTCTGTAAGGGCTGACGCGTCACTCGCACACCGGCCTTTCAGTTCGTCGAGCGCGCTCCGAAGCTTCGTGTTTTGCTCCTTGGAAGAGACACCGGCGGCCTCTGCGTCCTTCCTGGTCTTTGTCTCGGCGCGCAGCTGCTGCTCGAGTTCTTCGCACTTCTCAACCAGCGCGTTCAGTCGCAGCTTCAACCCGTCACTCTCCTTCCGCCTGTCAGAGAGAATGAGTGACAGCCGCGCCTCCTGGCTGTTCAAACGCTCTTGGAGCTGCGCTACCTGCTGGGACGCCGTGTGGCTCGCCTGCGTTGCTTCTGCGTTGAGAGTCTCCAGCTCCTCACACCGCGCCTGGGAAAAGCTCAGCTTTGTAGAAAGGCTGTCCGCTTGGGCCTTGACAGCCTGCAACTCTGCCTCTGTGAGCTCCAGCGTCTTGCTTTGGGCACGCAGCTCGCTTTCCAGCGAGCCGGCAGAGGTCTCCAGCGACGTGATGCGGAGAATATGCTCTTGCTGCCTCTCTTCGGATGAGGTGACCTTATGCTTCAGAGAGTCGTTGTCCAGCTGGAGCCGCTCATTTTCTTCTCGCATCTCGTTGAGATTTGCGTTCAACAGCTCGTCAAGCTCGCCAAGCTCCTGCCGCATCGACTCCACCTGCTCTCTCAGCCAGACATTGTCGCTTGAAAACGCGTCGCGCTCCAGCGCTGTCTCTTTCAGCTGCGCCACATACTGACTCAGCTGGCTCTCCAGCGCGGACAGGCCCCTGCGCTGCTCAGCGACCGTCTGCTCGCTAGCTCTGCAGCGACTCGACAGCACGCTCAGCATTTCGTCTGCTTTGGCGGCGCTGCTTGCTCCTTGTTGGATTCGCTCCTCGGCGCGCTCCAGTGCTCGGCTGGCCTCTGACATCTGCTGGTGCAGTGCGCGGTGTCGATGGTCTAAAACAGTTAGAGTCGCCGCACTCTGCTCGAGGGCAACAAGACTACGCGCCACTTGCTCCTTCTGCACCAGTTCGGACAGCTGCTGCGTTCGGAGGGCTCCGGTGAGCTCCTGGACTGACAACCACGCGGAGTTGCAGTTTTGCTCTGCCAGCGTGCACCGCTCCGTTGAGACGCGCTTGAATGCTGCATAGTCGCTGTGGACCGCAGCCAGCGCGCTGGCGCTTGTGCGTTTGTGGTCGTCAAACTCCATAAGAAGCGTGGCGTAGTTCTCCTTGATGGTGTTGTGCTCCGTTTCTAAATCCTCGTGCAGCTTCGTCGCGTGACTGAGCTGCTGCAGCACGCGCTGCAGTTCATCTTGCAAGTCGCGCATTGCCTTACCTGCTGTCACCTCACCGTCCCTGAGCTCTTGCACATCCCTCTCCAGTGTCTGGATAAGCTGCATTTGTTGCTCAGCTGCAGCTTGCGACTCACTCAGCGCGGCGGAGGCGTTGCTAAGCTTCTCTTCGGAGCTCGCAGCGCCTTGTCGAAGCGCACGGAGCTCCTCTTCGGCGGTCTCCAAGCGCGCCGAGAGTGCGTCTGATTTGTCGGTGAGGCGCTTCTGCTCCTCGTGGTCCCGATGAGCGCGCCGCACCAGTTCGTTCTTCTCAGCACTCACCGCATCTGCGCCTCTACGAATCGCCTCGTTTTCTTCCTTCAGCTTTGTCACTCGTTCTAGCAGACGCTCAGTGCTGGAGGAGACGCTGGCGCCAGCTTCTCGCAAGATCTGGTTTTCTGCTGTTGCCTGTGCCAGAGACGCTCGCAGCTGCTCCAGTGCGTCCGCATCCTCTTTGCGAGAGGTCAGCATGCCCTTCAGCTCCACTTGGAACTTGGCGACCAGTCGCTCGTAGTCGGCTACTCGCTGCAGCGAGGAGGACAGCTCGGATCGGACAGACTCGAGGCTATCGACGAGCTGTTTGTTTTCGCTCTCCATCTCGCACATCCTCCGTTGCTGTTCTTGGGTGTCAGTAGAATACTGAGTCGCCAGTTGCTGTGCTACGCTCAGCTCCTCTTTGAGACAGCTGATCACTTCATCACGAGTCTCGAGAGCAGATTTGTGAGCCGTGCTCTCCTGTTCTATGTGAGCGAGCTTGCCCCGCAGCTCGTTGTTTTCAGCACTCCACTGCTCCACAACCTCGAACGCCTCATCTTTCAAGAGCTGCATGTCCTGTTCAACGCGCTCTTTCTGCGCAAGCGTCGACGAGAGGTCGTGCCGTGCGGTGCGCAGCTCATCCTCGAGCTGCGAAATTCGCTGGGCGAGGACATCGTTGATTCGATCTTGCTTTTGCGACATCTCCGCCATCCTGTGTGTTCTCGAGAGAGTATGCAAAAAAAAAAAAAAAAAAAGGCTGCGGGCAACATTTGAAACGTGAAAGGGAGAGAAATATGGTGAAGATGGAGAGTGGAGAGGTCATACAGCGAACGCAAAAGCGATACTCGGCAGGGTTTGCCCGACGGCGGCATCCCCTTTTCCTCTTTGCGAGCTCGTGAGGTGGCTCATGGCCGCTCCGGTGGCCGATGCACTGGAGCGCACCGCGCCGTGAGTGCGAGGTTCGCCTCCCTGACGCCAATGTGTGTCTGTGTGTGTGTGTGTGGGTGCGTCCGTGTGAATAGAATTCGAGTAAGCGCTGCGTGAGGGTGGGGAGGTAAGTGCCGAACAGCCACGCACGCGCATTGATTCAGCTTCAGACACGCACCTTACCGTGTTTTTTTTTTTTTTTTTTGTACTCAGGCACCGCTTCTCTGGCCAGATGTGGTGTCAGGCGCCAGTCTCAGGATTTGCCGCCTTCGTAGGCATACATCTCCCACTGCCACTTCTCCCCTAACCGCCCCCCTTCCATGACTTTTAGCACCGCTGCGGACAGCTGCTCCCGCGCACTGTTGGGCTTGTCGCTACTTGGTCGCCACTCTCACCCTTGCGTCGTCTTTGCGGTTGTGTCGTCGCGGTTCAAACGGCTTCGTGGCCGCATGTGGAGCGGGGCGGGGGGGGGGGAGGGGGAGTGAGTGAGCGATCTCCAAGAGCGGAAGCGGGAAGCACCACGGCTGCTGCCCACTCAAGCGCCGCTATGCTCAGAACCTTCCCCCCCCCCCCCCCCCCACCGCCCCGCTTCGCTCTGGCATTCGTATGCTGACTTGTGCTCTCAGCGGGACTGCCGATTGAGAAGTGAACGCTCGCCGTTGGAGAGTGGAGGCTGTTTCGCCCCCCTGGCATGTTCTGCTGTTCGGCGAGTTGTTGTGCCGGGTGGGCAACAAAGACGGCAAGAATGAAGGTGGTCGGCGCACTTTCTACACGGACACAGATAACTTTCCGCACGTGCCCAGAGCGTACCACGCGGGATGTCAAGCGATAGGGCTCCTACTGGCGACACAGCTGCGAGCACAGCATTGAAAGTGCAGCTGCAGGGTGGACTGGACCAAGTCAGTTTTTTTTTTTGTTGTTGTTGTTGTTGTCCCTGCTGTGTGTACGGTTGGAACGGGGAGGCGTAGCTACACAGGTTTCCTTTGGCGATGAGAGGAGCCCCTCGTCGCGTTTCTCGTTGCTCCTTTTCTTTGTGTTTACTCTTTTTTTTTTTTTTTTCTGTGGTTGTTCTTGTCTTCCGTTTCTGTGCATATGTCTTTTTTTTTTTTGCTGTTTTTTGCACGAGTGACTTCAAGCTGCGTTTGTGGTCAACAACAACAACAAGAAAAAAAAATGCACACAAGTCTAAAACACTACATTTGACGTGCGTCGCTCGCTACAATCCTACCGTACTTTCGGCAAGGTTTGCTTCTGTTTCTTTTTGTGTTGCAATGTGTGTGTGTCTCGTTAACCGCGAAAAAAAAAAAAGAAAAAGATGCGCACAGCTTCACTGTGTGTTGATTACGCGAACGCGATTCGACAGAGTCAAACGAAATGGCAGGTGGTGCGAGGTCGCTGCTCTTTGATGCAGATCTCAGCACTTCGTGCATCATGAGTAGCAGGCAGAGCTTCTCTTGAGGCACGAATTCTCGTAGTGTGTGGCGCGGCTCCGTACACTTGAAGTTCTGTGTAGCTGCGCGACTGTGGGATGCACAGTGCGATTGAAGGGAAAAAAGGGGAAAAAAAGAAAGAACAAAGTGACGCTGGGACCGTAAAGTGTGATTTCCTGTAGCCCTTCGCGCAGTTTATTACCATTATCGTTATATGACGGCTTGAGGTTCCTTTTATGGGCTCGTTTTTTGTTGCACAACAAGGAAGCGAAAAAAAAAAAAAAAAAGAAAGATGAAGTTAACTACGCCAACTCTCAAACTCTACTGCGATTATTGACTCTCTGATTCCCCCTTCATTTTTTTTTTTCTTCTTCTCGTGCTCCACATAACACCTGTCAACAATAACAACAACAACAACAACAAAAAAAAACTAGGGGAGAAGCATACACAACACAACAAATAACTTCTACCACAGCAGCACCAAAAAAAAAAAAAAAGAAAAAAAAAACGCACTGACGAGACTGCAACCTCGCTCACAAACCCAGCTCACCGCAGAAAAAAAAAAAAAAAAAGACGACTCTATCTTAGAAGGAAGCGCGCTGACGCATATACACAGCACCGCATCGGACACCGAAAATGATGAGGCAGCGCCTGAGGGGAGAGTCCTTTAAGCAGGAGTACCAGTCTGCTGGTCGCCACCGCACCGGCCGCAAGCGCGACCCCTCTATGAACAAGACGGATCCGCACCTCGTCATTGCACCGCAGGCGGAAGTCTTCCAAGGAAAGCTGGTGCTAGTTCTTGATCTTGACGAAACTCTTGTCTACGCGCGGTGCGGTCCCCTGTATGCTCGGCCTGGGATTACCGAGTTCTTCCAGATGTGCAAGGAAAAGGGTATCGAGGTGGTTGTCTGGACTGCCGGGCTCAAGGCATACGCGCAGGCCATTGTGGCTCACATCGACACATGCAACGCCGTGTCTCACTGCATCTATCGTCACAACAAGTGGTTCAACGGACAGCCGGGCTATCGTAAGGACCTGGATGCGCTTGGCCGACCACTTGACCGCGTTCTGATTGTGGAGAACACACCGGACTGCATTCGTGGGTATCAGGACAATGGCATTCTCGTCAGCGACTACGAAGGCTCCGAGAATGAGGACAACACGCTTTATGCGCTCGCCGAGGTGGTCAGGGTTTTGAGTGAGAGCGATTTCACTGTTCCGCAGTACATGGCGAAGTGCGCGCTGCTCCGACGGGAGTTGGTAATGACGGATCTCGGGGACTACATCAATGCGTACACCCTCGATGCCAGCAACTACGATACAAGTCGCCTCCGCATCAACCGCGACTTGCAAAAGTGAGCTCACTTGTCCGCTTCAGTTCCCTTTTTCCTTCTCTCCTCTGCTGCATCGCTTGCTTTAACGAGTCAGTTTTTTTTTTTTTTTTCTTTACCGTCCGCGCTTCCACTCTATACAGTCAAGCTTCATCTTTCGGTGGCTTCACGTTTTCGAAAAGACCCATGTTCTTTTTTTTTTTTTCTTTTACGTCTCTTCGGAACATTTGCCGTCAACACTGGTGCCTTCTTGCAGTGTCCCACACGCTCACTGTCTCCGTTCGTGTTGTCATGATTGGTGCGAAGCAGTCAACAACCCGCTACTCTCATTGCCGATCGTTTCTGTGATTTCTCTTCTACGTCGTGTGCCACTCATTCTTCCGTGTGTAGCCGCGCACTCCCGTTGATGGGGCTGGTGCTCCCCTTTGCGCATCCATCACCGTTTCTCTTTGATGGGCTGTGGCTGTGGTGAACGCCGAAGCAAAAAGTGACAGGAGGATTCGCACTTTTCATGTTTCCTACCAGGCGCGTGGGAAACAAAAGAACGAAAAAAAATGAAAAATGGGGGAAAAGTGGCGAGCCGACGCGTGTGCACACACGCACGCATAAATTCACCCTCGGAGCATGCTGCTCTGGGCTCATTGTGTTCGGCACTCGGTGCACGCGAGAAACGGAAAAAAAAAAAAAAAGACATGTGGGTCGTTGTCACACTGTCCTGCATTCGTGTAGTTTTGATCGACACACGAGATGAAAAAAAAAAAGTGTGGTGGCTTCATGGTGGTGATGTGGATCATGAGACAATTGCGGCGCTAGGTTTCGCGTCGCGTTGCGCAAGACAACCGTCTGCGCTTGAGGTGTCACCGCTTGCAACGAAACGGAAAGAGAGAGAACGGACTCGCGAGAAAAGAACGAAGAACACTCGCACACACATACAGTAGGGGGTATCGTTTTGAAGTGAGCCCCCCAAAGTAGCTGCTTGTGCACAACGGTTGCCGAATCGTGATTCCTTTGGCTTCTCCGCTGTCAAGGTTGTGGTCGCATCCTTTTTTTCTTTTTGGTACGCTGTTTTTTTTTTTTCTGGTGGTCGAAAAGAGTCTGTTACCTGTAGTACACACGAATGTCTGTGGGAGGCGCGCGCCGCCAGTGAAAGGTGCAAGCACTATGAGGATCAATTTCAGTCACCTGTACTGCTGTCGCCGAGAAAAGCGATTTGGTCTCCGTCGTGCGCTTTTACTTGGTGTTTTTTTTTTTTCTTTTCTCTTTTCCTTTGCAGCGTGCGTGCGTTTTTGGTTGTTGTTGGCGATGTGTTGGCGATCACTACCCCCGTGATCTTGATAGGTCTCTGTGTCTTTCTCTGTGTTTCCAAACTCACGATAATGCACATCTTTCTCCAAAAAAAAAAAAAGAAACGAAAGCTCTGGTCGAGTGTCTCGTACGATTTGCGTGCGTTGTTCACGAAAAAGGAAACCACAAACCTGCACAATAAAAGTGACAAGGTTAGGCATATCCTGCGAGAAAGCAGAGAGCAAAATGCATGTGTGCAGAAAAAGAGAACGAAGAGCTGGTATCACTGCGATCTCTCAAGATCGAATCCAAATCGCGTTCTCGGCTGCTCGGTGGTGACGATAGCAGCAGTGAAGGAGACACACACGAAAAAAAAAAAAGTACACACATGTACACGCAAAGTCTCTGCGTTGCTTGACACTTCTCTCGATGTGCAGGGTGAGTATTCATGTCGCTCCAACTTCCTCTTTCTCTCTCCCTTTTCTTTTCCTGTGTTTTTGGTCATGCTAAAGGAGGCGCTGGAACACAGGTGCCATCTTTGGTTTCGCTGTGCCTTTCACGGCAAGCGGAAGGGTTTTTTTTTTTTTTTGGGTAGCCCCGCTGCTTGTTCTGCTCAAAAAAAAAAAAAAAAGCACGACGATCACGTGCCTCCAACTGCTAGATTTTACAAAGTGCCCTCTTTTGATCGCGTTTACAGTGACTGGGGGTGGAAAACACACAAGGGGAGAGGGAGAGACAGCATACCCTCCACACATAGAAGAAGGACTCGCGCATACACACAACGTAGATAGAAGGGAGCATTAATCATATTTTTTTTTTTTATAGAGCGGAGGAGGGAGACAGGCACGTCACCTGTAGACATTGAGTGAGTCTAGCTTGCGCGGATCGCGTTTTGGCCTCGGGCTCTGCCGATATGGCGGCACCAGTGCAGGATGCTGGTCCGTCCGCTAGGGACGACACGTCTGCGATGTGGGACCAAATCCAGCGGATGCCATTCCAGCAGCTGCAAGACACAAACGATTTTGTGTACATCAAGAAAGTAATGACGCTGGTCGCGCGCTACCTGTTCTCAGAGTCGGACCCAAAAATGTGCGACCCGCGGTACACGGAGTGCATTGGGAAGCTCCTCAAAACGGTGTCGTCGAAGTGCCTCGTGGAGTTCGAGCGCCTGAGCGTGGCTGCCGACGAGGCGGTTGCAGAGTGCAAGAACTTGCGAGGCGCTTTTGGGTCCCAGCTCTTGTCGAAGGAGGAGGAGCTGGGGAGGCTCAGGGAGGCGCTGCGCAAAGCCGAGGAGCAGGTGGCCTCCCAGAGGGCCGCAGCCGACTCGTCTGGCTCGGAGGAGCTGGTGCGTCTGAGGGTGGAGAACGATGATCTGTCGATGCAGCTCCGAGGGATGGCGCGTCGCACTGAGGAGCTGAAGCAGGCTCTGGCCTCGCGCAGCGATGACAAGAGCCACATCAACGAAAGCTACGACAAGGCGCAGCTAGAGTACCGGCACCTGGCGGCGCGCTACAGGCGTCTCGTGGATCGGTCAGCGAAAAATGAGGACATGCTGGAGGAGCTGCGGCGGAAGGAGCGCGGCAAGCAGCAAAGCGCTACCGATGAGATGGATCGGCTGCGGCAAAAGGTGCAGTCGCTGCAGCAGGACAACTTTGCGCTTGTCAAGTCGCGAGACCGCGCGGAGGAGCTGTGCGAGAAGCGAGAGGCCGAGGCGCTGCGCGACATGACGGAGCTCCGAAGGTTGACGAAAGACCTCCTGGACGAGGAGCGTGCGAAGAGCCAGTCGCTGCGAGACGAGTTCGTCGCCGTCAAGCAGGAGTCCGACGCGCATGTGGAGCAGCTGATGCACCAGCACGAGGTAGACTTGGAGGAGAAGGAGGAGGAAATCGCGCTGCTGCGGCGGCAGCTGGAAAAGGCAACGAGCAAGCAGAAGTATCGCTTCCATCCCGACATGTCCGCCTCGACAGACGACTCGTCGTCGCGCTCCTCCGCCACCGACGCGGGTGCAAAAGGCGACGATGGCGATGCAAAAGTGCGGGTCATCTCGACGGACGAGCAGCGCCGCCTGGAGCGCGAGAACGACGACTTGCGCGCGGAGGCGGAGCAGCTCGAGCTGCGCATCGACGCACTCGACGAGGAAAACCGCAGGCTGGGGCGTCTCATCAAGAACTACGAAAGCGGCAACGAGGGCCTCTATCGACTCCGGCAGGAGCTAGCAGACCACACGCGCACCGTCGAGGTTCTCCAAGGCGAGAACGCGCAGCTGCGCGAGCGGCTGAACGGCATGGAGGACTCCGTCACCTTCAACGCGGCGCTTCGTGAGCTGTGCAAGCGTGTCGGGGTGACGGAGGAGGAGATCAACAGCCTGCGACCGCAGAACGCCACCGCGTACAGCGAGATGGACACGCTGAAGGAGGAGCTGAGTCTGCTCAAGGAGGAGGTCGAGTGGCTGGAGCGTGAGCGACGGCATTGGATGAACAAGGTGCGGCTGCAACCTCTCATGGACACGAAGCTGCGCTTCGAGCTGGGGCTCACCTCTGAGCAGCTGAAGCAGCTGGACAAGCTCGTGGATCAGATGAAGGCCGGCGCCGTCATCGTCGAAGAGAGCGACGAGAGCTACAAGGACAAGTACTTCAGAGAGCTGCAGGCGCGCCGTCGCGACGCGGAGCAGTTCAACACGTTCGTTAAGGACCGCATCAACGACGCGCTCAAGAGCGCGTTCGTGGACGTCGGCGCTCCGGATACGGCAGCCGCTGTGTCGGCGCTGCGCGAGCACATCGACATCATCACGGCATCGTCGTCGGCCGCCGAGACAGCCGCGTTGGCGCAGGACAAGATCGACCGATTGTCGAGGAGGCTGGAGGAGCTGGAGCAGCTGGACAAGGTTCGCCAAGAGGAGGTGGCGCGGCTGCGAGAGCAGGTGGTGGCCGGCACCACCGAGAGAGAGGTGATCTGCCGGGAGCGAGATCAGTACCGGGAGGCCATTTTCGGCGCTGCCGGTGTCGGCGCCGCCCAGCCCGACGGCGGCAGCGCTGCTGCTGCTGCTGCTGCCGCAAGCGGCGACCCAAGTGCGCGGGCGTTGGGCGATTTCGGCGAAGTCAGTGCCGGGACGCTGTCCAATGCGAAGTGGCTGACCGTGGCCAACACGCTGCGGGAGCAGCTCCGCGTGAAGGACACCTTGATCGACTCGCTGAACAAGGAGCTTGCATCGGCGAGGGACGGGCTCGCCGAGAGGCGCGCGGCCGCCGCTGAACAGCACCGCACCGCTGAGCTGGAGAAACGGTCGGACTCTGCTCTGCAGGACCAGATCAAGGCCCTGACGGAGTTGAACGAGGAGCTGGCCGAGAAGTGCGGGGCGCTGTCGCGGGTGAACAAGGACCTCGAGGACAGCCTCGAGCGCCTCGAGATGGGGACGACGAAGGAGTTGCTACTCAAGGTGGTTCTGCTGCGTCGCCGCGAGGCGACTCTGCTGCAGCGGCTGCGTCGCGCGCTCACTGCACAGGAGGAGTCCACTGCGGCGGACAGGCGGGTGCAGGCGCAGGTGCAGAACACGCTGGAGCGGCTTCGCGCGGCGCTGGAGAGCGAAAGCCCGACCGCGGATGCGGTACTGCCGCGCTCGTCTGCCGGTTGCAGCATGGAGAGCGAGATGCTGAGCTTCCTCGACCACGCCGTGCAGCACGTGCTGCAGGGTCGCCTGTTCCGGGAAGACAGCCGCTTCCTCCTTCACCTGAACCAGGTCTACCACGGAATGGAGGCGAGCCAGGCGGTCGTCGAGGTGCGCCTCGACGCAAAGCGTCTTCGCCAAGAGTTGCAAGACAAGCAAGCGGAGGCGGACGCACTGACGGCGGAGGTGGCGGGACTGCGCGCTGCTGCTGCTGCTGCTAATGCTGCTACCACCACCACCGCCACCGCGGACGGGCGTGCTGGCTCGAGTCCGAGCCCCGAGTACGCGGCTGCCGCACTAGCGAAGAGCGAGGCGGAGGCGGCGACGTACAAGCAGAAGTATGCGCTCGCCGCGAAGCGCCTCGAGGCCCGCGACCGTGAAGTGGCGCAGCTGGAGGGCGACTTGGATTTGGCACGCCACGAGGTAGTCGAGGTGCGAGACCATGTTCGTAACATCCTGCGCGACAGCGCCGAGGACGTGCCTGCGACGGCGGGGCTCCCACAGTCGCGTGCGAGCGCGGCCGGGGGTGCGACGCAGCTGGCGCGGGCGGAGAAGGAGGTGGCGCGACTCAAGACGGTGAACTTGGGGCTCCTGCACCACTCCTTGGATCTGCAGTCCCAGGCGAAGTCGCTGGAGCTGGAGCTGGAGGCGCGGCAGCAGGAGATCACGCTGCTGAAGAGCTCGGCGGATTCGCAGGTGGTGACCAGCTTTGTCAGCGCCGCCATCCGCGAGCACGCCGCGCTGCGCCGACAGAGCGAGCTGGCTCTCATCCACGCAAAGCGGCTCAAGATGCAGCTCGCCGCCACCGAGGCCAACTACCACGTGGTCGCGAATGAGGCGACGGTGTACAAACTTGGGGCCTACCGTCTGTACCGCAAGTACGTCGAGCAGGTGGTGGCTGTCGTGGACTACCTTCGCTGCGTGCAGCGTGCCAGCAAGGGCTCTCTCTCACCACACCAGGCGGAGATCATGGATCGGCGCCTCCGCAAAGCGGTCGCAGATCTCGCCGAGTGCTTCGGCCGCGGCAAGATGCTGGCCATGCAGCTCTCCGACGCGCAGAACACCGTCGCCACGCTCGACCGTCAGCTGTCGCTGCTGCACATGGAGGACGGCCCGGCGAAGCGCGACGCGGTGGACGCACGACTGCAGGAGGCGCGCAGTCGGGTGCGCGAGCACGACCGTCTCATGACGGAGTGCCAGGAGGAGAGGCAGTTCTTGCAGGCGAAGCTGAACCGCGCCGAGGCGACCAACAAGGACCTCAACGCAGAGGTGGCGCGGCTCGAGTACGGGTACATGTCCGCGTCGCCCCTCGACGCGGAGCTGCTGGCCACACTCCTGCAACTGAAGGAGAGCGTCTTCGACAAGGCGGTGGCGCCAACGTCGGTGCCGCCCATCGACTCCGCGCTCGCGCCGCGTCGGCTCGGCTCTGGCGGCGCAGACGACGGCGACGTTGCCGTTCGAGAGTACAAGGGGGCGGTGCTGCGGCAAGCAGAGCTGGCGCAGCAGTGCGCTACGTTGAAGCGGCAGATGGCCGACCTGGATGCCGAGCGCCGCCGCGCCGAACACGCGACGGCGCAGCTACGCGAGGAGGCGCAGCAGGCGACGGAGCAGGCGGCCTTTGCACAGCGCCAGGTCGAGGAGGAGCGGCAGAAGACGGCGCAGCGCGAGGCGCGGCTGCTGCGGGCACACGAAACCCAGTCAGCGGTGGCGCGCCGTGCGACGGAGCACAATGTGCAGTGCTTGCAGGAGATGATCCAGAAGAAGGAGCAGCAGATCTCGTCTCTGCAGGAGCAGCTCTCGACCGAGCGCCGGAAGCACGTGGAGCACGAGCTCGGCGAGGCGGTGCGGATGGAGCGGTTGCACGAGCACATGTTCCGTGAGAACACGGCCATGGTGGAGCGGTTCAAGAGCGCCATCGAGACCGTCGGCGACTCGATGCGTCACGCCGGGGAGAGCGCCACCCCAGCGCTCCTCGCGTCAGGTACCGGCAGCGGTAGCGGCGGCGGTGGCGGTGGCGCGCAGGAGCAGCTGCAGCTCCTCACCGCGGAGACGGTGCGGCTGCGGCAGGAGTTGAAGGAGGCGCGCACGAGCATCATCGTGTTGGAGTCGCAGGTGGAGCAGCAGGTGCAGCAGCTGCTGTCCACACACGCTCCGGTGGCCGGCGGCGCTGGCGCCGCCTCTGCCGCTGCGACGTCGCCAGGTGCGACGGTGGCGTCTGCCCACAACACTGACGCGCTCATGGGCATCATACGCAACCAAACAGCCATGGTGGAGAGCCTCCGCCAGCGCGAGACCCAGCTGTCGACGGAGCTGCAGCGAGAGAGGGAGCAGCGTGTCTCCCTTGAGCGGCAACTTGGCGATGTCCGCAACCAGCAAGTGGAGCAGGGAGGTATGCTGCAGCTGCTCTCCCAGGTGACCAGTGCTGGCGGTGTGTCGGATGCGCCGCTTGTGGCCGAGTTGCGGGCACAGAAGGCGGCGGTTGACCAGGAGCTGTGCGTGCTGCGGCAGACGCTGGAGGAGGAGCGCGCGTACGCGCGGCGCTTCCAGGCGGATGCCGCCGAGTGGAAGGCGCACCTTGACGCACTCAAGGCGGAGGTGTCGGGCCAGCAGGTGGATGTGGAGCGCGCACAGCACCTGGCGGCGCTGAACGAGGGGCTGCGTGTCGACCTGACCACTGTGAGGGAGCAGAACGACAAGCTGGTGTTGGCCGCCACGGTGCTTAAACAGCGGCTCATGGACGAGGCGCACCGCAGCGGCGAGTCGGCCCGGCAGCACCAGCAAGAGATCGCCCTCGCACAGCGCATGGGCACCATCCAGCAAGAGTCGGCGGGCCACATGAAGGCGCTGGACCACCGCATCCGCGCCATCCAGAAGGAGCTCAACGAGCGCGTCGAGAGGGAGAAGTCGATGCTGGAGAAGAACACCGAGTCGCAGCGGCTTGTGTACCAGCTCCATCAGCAACTGCGTGCCAAGGATCGCGAGCTCGCGACCCTGCAGGAGCAGCTGCGGCTGCGCAACAGCAGCAGCGGCAGCGCCTCGCCCGCGCCCTCGCCCGCGCCCGCGCTCGCGCCCGCGCCGCACCGATCTGGCTCGGCTGCCGCCGGCGTCGAGAGCCGCGGCACGCAAGTGCTTGCCTCCGCGCGAGGAGCTCCACCCTCGCCACCGGCGCCGCCACCGGGTGGCGGCTCTACCGGCGACGCACCCGTCTCCGGGGCCGCCTCATCGCGCGCCGCCCTCGCCCTTGTGTCGGCGCAGGACGCGCTGCTGCAGCCCCAAATCGTCGGGATTGTTCAGAGAGAGGTCCAGCGGCAGCAGCGCGACAACGTCGCCGAGATCTCGACCCTCCGCTCACGCGTCCATCGTCTGGAGAAGGACGCCAATGATGCCGAGGAGCAGCTGAGGGGCGAGCGGGAGGCCTCGCGGCAGCTGCGCACGCAGCTGCGACAGCTCCGTGACGAGCAAGGGCGCAAGGACACGGAGCACGCCGCGCAGCTGACCGCGCTGCATCGCCAGAGTCGAACGCGCGCCGACCCGCGGCCGAGCGAGCACCGCACGTCACCCGAGGCAGTGGCGCCGCCGCCGCCCGTCTCGCCAACGCCCCCCGTGGCGGAGGACAGGTCACACACCCTGCACAGCAGTGAGGTGGTGCTGCTGCGGGAGCAGGTGGCGACACTGGAGGCGCGGGTGCGCCGCTATGAGCAGGAGCTGGAGGAGATCCGTGCGACTCGCGATGTGGCCACTGCCGCAGCGGGTGCTCCTGCTCCTCCCGCAGGTGACGGGGCCCTTCCCTCCTCCCCAGCCGACGTGCGGGCGCACGTGGTGGAGGTGCGACGGCTGGAGGGCATCATCGACGGTCTGCGGCGCCGCATCTCGGTGGACGCGCCTGCGCGAGAGGGTGAGTGGCAGCGGCGTGTGGCGGTGGCGGAGGAGGTGCAGCGGCGCATGGCAGCCGACATCGCCACGCTGCGCGGCATCCCTCTCAGCGACGTTGCGTCCATCTACGCCACCACCGCCACATCGGTGCAGCAGACGGTGGACGAGCTGAGGATGGAGCTGCTGCACAAGAGCAACACGATCCTTGACCTGCGCTTCACCGTCGAGACCATGGAGCTGCAGATGAGCCGCATGCAGCGGCACCTGGACGACATTCTCGCCGTGGACGCGGCAGCGGCGCACTCGCCGCCGGCACGCGCGGCCGGCGCCGTGAACGTCGAGACGCTCACCAACGTCATCGACAATCTCAAGCTCGTCATTGCGAAGCTGCAAAGCGAGAACGGTGAGCTGCGTTCCGCGCAGGCGCTGTCTGCTCGCTACGCGCGGCAGTCGCGGCAGCTGCACGAGTTGCAGGAGCGGGAGCGGAGCTTGCAGGCGCAGCTTCAGAGCTTCTCCCGGTTGCTGGTCGGTGCGCGTGGCTCGTCCAGAGGGGACGGTGGCTCAGCTGTGGGAAGCATGGAGCTGCATCGCCGTCTCGCGACTGCACAGGCTGCAGCGGAGCAGTATGAGGCCGACCTCAACGATCTCCGGCTGCGCCTCTCTGACGCGGACCACCGCGCCGTTCACGCTCTCGACCCCAGCAGCAGCAGCGGCGCCGGCGGTGGCGCCGCCGCATCGCCCCCGCCGCCTGTCGCACTCGGCGCACACTCCGCCGTCCCTCCGCCGTTGCCGACGTCGCGCTTTTCACAGCGGCACGGCGGTCGCACGAGCTCGCTCGCCGGCGTACCGCAGCGCCGCCTGAGCTCCACCCGCACCAGCGAGGCGGACGCCACGGCAGACGAGCACAGCACCACTCGACGCTACCGCCCGCAACGCGAGGAGGGATAGCCCCCCCCCCCCCCAGCGAGGAACGAGTCCTGCCGGTGCACCACAGCATGCAGTGCGCCTTCTTCTCTCTCTTATGGTGCGTTGTCTCGTCCTCTTTCACGCTGCTCAGGCGCACGGACTCCACGTCGTGTGCCGCTCCTCTTCTCTCTTCTCTCTTTTTTTTTTTCGCTCTCCTCCATCCACGTGGACTCTCTCCGCACTCACGCCTCTGGTGGTGGTAGTGTGCCAGGACATGGAAGAGAGGAGAGGAGAGGAGGCTGGCGGCCATGCCCGGTGCGCGCGCGGCAGCTCACACGTGCTGGTGTCGACCAGGACCGATGGCAGGTGCTACAGCCACGCTGCGCTCGATTGAGCCACCCACCACACTCCTTGCGTGTACCACCGAACCGGCAGCGTCCGCATCTGTGGTCCGGGACGCCGATGCCGTGGCCACCTGCGTCCTGTGTTTCACCGCCCACCTCTGCTCACGCCCCCCTCATCCGCTGCCTTCTCCCCCTGCCTACGCCGAGGTACCTCCATCGGTGTCGTTGCACCCGCGCCTCTGTGCACTCTCGACCTCCCACCTCCACTCCCCCTCTCCCCTTTGCCTCCCGCCTGCTCCGCAAGGGCAGTGCAGCGACGCTCACACAGGGTACCGCTCGCTCCTGCATCTTGTGGTCGCCTGCGATTGATCTGAGGGAGGAAGGACGCGGGAGCATCTCCTCTCTGTCGAGGCACCGACACCACACACCAAGCGTGCTCCTCTCCGACACGTACACACACACAGACGCACACGCCTTCTCTCCCCTCTTCAGACGCACGCGCGTCCTCTGCTAGTCTGTTTCTCCACGCAAGCCCCTCCCTTCCACACACACACACACAGCCCTTCGCGGTGCTCGTCACCCCCGCTGGGAGGCGTCGTCGACCACCGACCGTGCCAGAGCGGCCAAGATGAGCGCCCTCTTCGACTTTGAGACGGTGCTCTACGTGCTGCTGCTGATCGTGTGCACCGCCACGTACCTGCGGCAGTTTCGGCCAACGCTGTACCACCGCGACAGCTCAGAGCTCTACAAGAAGTTCTTCTACAAGTGCAGCGTCGTCGGCGACCGGCTCTCCCCGTGGGTGTCGCTGTGCTGCCTCGTCTTGGCCTTCCGCGTCATCTTCGTCTACTGAGCCATGGAGTCTGTGAACAATGAAACACACTTGCGATGTGTGGGCTGCCAAGAGGACGAGCCGCTTCACCACCACAGAAGCAAAAAAAAAAAGGGAACACGCGGTGCCGCGTCACCGCCAACGCTGCTCCGTACGCGTGGGCCGGCGTGGGAAGCCCTGCTGTCGCCTCTCCTCTCCTCCTTCTCCCACCCCCACCTGTCGTCTCGCCTCATGCGCCGTCCATCCCATCCACCGCCTGCTCCCCTCCCTGCCGTTGCCCCCCCTCAGTCTCACTGTCGGCCTCACCCATAGTCTAGTACGCAGAGGTGCCACGTGAGTACGCTTCTTTACGCACACACACAGTATCGCGTACTTCACATCTTCACAGAGGCAGCGCTGGGTGGAGGTGCCATCACGTGTTTGCCGTGCCTCGACCCCCCGTCGCACGCCCTCCCTCCCTTCGTCCTCGCCGTTGGCGCACCGCGGCCGAGACCCGAGAGGCGCGCGACTCTCCATCTCTAGAGAGGCGGCGTACATCGGGCGACTGCCACATTTGGCCGGGCCCCGCTTCTACCGCTGCTCCAACACCCACCCTCCGCGTGTGTCGCAGCCCCCTCGTCCCTTCCCTTCCCTTCCCTCCTTTCTCTTCGTTTTCATCTGCACCGTAGCCGTAGCCGTAGCAGTAGCAGTAGCCGTAGCAGTAGTAGCCGCTCAGCCACCGCCGCCGCCGCCACCTCTCTACCTCCCCCTCTCGTTTCCCAACCGCACGAGCGCTGCGTTAGGTCACCTGGATCTCCTCCTCCCTCTCCCCCCCCCAATCGTCGCCGTCAACGTGTGGATTGTCTCCTCTCTCTCTCTCGTTGACCCCTCCTGCTGCTGCTGTTCTTCCACTGTCGCGCCGCTTTTCGTTTCGCGAGCGTGTGTAGTGCGCGACCCAATGCTCGCCTCACGTCCCCTCCTGAGCGCGCTGCGTCGCACTGGGCGGCTTCTCACCATCAGCGATGAGTACATCCCTCGCGCCTTCCCGGTGAAGTCGACCACCGGCCTGGCCGGTGTGGCGGTGGAGCCGCTGTGGAAGCCGAAGCTGCTCGCCGCCGCCTCGGAGCTGCAGGCGTTCCTCCACACCTCCGACATCCCACCGGAGTCGACGTACTTCAACGTCACGATGACGCTGGTGAAGCGCATCAACTTTGGCGTGAAGGAGTGCCAGGATGATTGGTGCACGCTAGAGAAGAAGTACTTCTGGGGATGGCCTGTCGAGTACATCCTGCAGGTGACGTGGCGCGAGCTGGAGACGGCGCAGAAGTGGAACGAGTGGCGCTTCTGGGAGCTGGACCCGGAGCAGGTGAAGCGCGTGGCCCGCGAGGACCAGGGTATCGGCAAGGAGGGCATGGGCTACAACACCCCATGGGAGCAGGTCATCCGCGAGGACTTCGACAAGCGCAAGAAGGCCCTGACGCAGGAGGAGATGGCGGAGCTGAAGCGCATGGACACCGAGCGGATGGCGCGCGAGACGGCCGCGTACAAGGAGCGCAAGGACCGCATCCGCGACGATCTAGAGAAGGCGCGTGGCGACATGCTGAAGAAGTTCTTGAACAAGCGCTACGCCGTAGACAAGGACCTCATGCGAATGCAGCCCGGTAAGAGCTACTCCGGCAAGAGTGCCGAGGACCTGATCGACGAGTTGCGCGCGTCTGTGAAGCAGGGTCCTCCGGCGCCGTCCAAGTGAGCGCGCTTCGCCACACTCCACCGGTGCTCACATCGTCCCAGCACCGAGGGGAAGGAGAAACGAGGAGCAGAGGGCTGCGTGCATCGCGACTGCCCCTCTGGGTATGGTGTCGTGACCAGAAACAGTGTGTGTGTGTGTGCATGTGTGTGTGTGTGTGTCTGTGGCCGTGTGTGTCGTCGCCGTTCTTTTGTCAGCCCTGACTCTCTTTCCTTGTGGCTCAAGGTGTGCCACGGCATCCGCAGTGGACAGCCGCAGCCTCCCCCTGCGCAAGTGCACGACAGCCATGTAGCGACTCCATCGTTGCATCGACACCAAGGCACGGACGGCATCCCGCGAGTGAGTGCACACAAACGCCTCCTCCTTCTCCTCTCTGCAAAGTGTATCGATGCACTCCCACAACGACGAGACGGTCTTCTTTTTGTCGACTGGCGCCGCCGTCGCCGCTCGCCTTCGATGCTGGACAAACAACACCCATTCATACCCCATCTCATCCCGTCTCTCTCTCTCGCTTCTTCACCAACACACACCCAGACACATACACTATACAAGGGAGATTGTATCCAGCGAGACGGCGGATCGCGTGCGCGTGACAGGCTCTCCTTCTTCTTTCCCCCTGTTGTTTGCCTCCCTTCCTGGCGCGCCCGCACTGTGTAGCATAGTGTACTTCCTCTCCGTGCGCCTCTCAATCACCAGTCGTGGCAATCGCGTCGTTTTTTTTTTTTTTCGTCGTGTTGCTGGAGCCAGTACCACAGAGTTGACTCTTGAAGCGCAGGTGGAGTGACACGTGCTGCGCTCCTCTCCTCTTCTTCCTCGCGGTGCCGACGCCTATCGTGTGAGACTTGCAGAGCGCCATGTCCTTCTCCGTGCACGCGAAGGCGTTCGTCCCGTCGTCGGCAGCCTTCACGCCGTCCGCGACGAGGGAGGCGGCGGCGGCGGCCGAGACCACTGATGCGAAGGACTGTGTGTGCGTCGCGTTTTACGAGAACGGCAAGTGCCCGTATGGGGCCGACTGCGAGCACGCTCACGGCTTCTCGGAGCTGAGCTCGGTGACGCAGATGAAGCTGCTAGGGAGTGTGCCGGTGGAGTCCATCCCAAGTCACTTCTTCGGCACCTCCTCGACACGCGACGACGTGCGTTTTGCCGTGGACGCCGCCTTGCCGAGGACCTCCGTGACGTACAGCCGCTTCGGCCCCGGCCAGGGCGACGAGGCGGAGCGCACGGTGTCGGCGCGCCGCCGCCCCCCTGGCAAGGATCGTCCGCTGGTGGTGTCGCACATTGGACCGCAGCCACCGATGCTAGATGCCGGCTCTCTCTCCAGCCGCACCTCGAGCAGTGCGGAGAGCCTGCATGCCGTCGGCGCGATCCAGCCATCGAAGAGCGCGACCTCGCTTGCGGTTGCCGTCCCCGCCGGCGCTGCCAACACCGGGGCCTTCAAGATGCACCTCCCGCTGCGGTGCCGCTACCCGCACTCCACCATCCCGGGCACCTACTACGATGTGCTGGCGCTCCCCCGTGACGCCGGACACGGCGACATCATTGCGAAGTACCGCGCCTGGCAGAAGGATGGCTTTAAGCGCATGCGGCTGGTGGACCCTGTAGGGGCGGAGGCGGTGGATCGGGTTATTGTAGAGGCGCGCAACGTCCTGGGCAACCCCTCCCTGCGCGCCGCGTACGACCAGCAACTCCCGCTGCCGCCGTCGAAGCAGCCGACGTCGCTGTCGACCGCCTCGTGCGGTGGCGCCGGCCTGACAAGCGCCAGCACCACTCCGAGCAAGTACCGCGTTCAGGGACACTCGTCCGCGGCCTCGTCCGGGTCAGAGGCGCACCACAAGCCGGGAGACTCCCACCACCGCCCCGACTGCAGCCGAAGCAGCTCTACCGCCTACCACATCGACCGCACCGCACCGGTGGTGACCATTTCGAGTCTGCGCGACGGAGAGAGTATCTGGTAAGCGCCGCCCCCTTCCCCCTCTCCTCTCTCCACAGACACAGGGGCACACAGATGGTGACGGTGGTCAGGCGAGTCGTGGCGTGTCGCTGTGGTGTCACCACAGCGACACACACCGCCGGCGTCGCTCGCGTACCTCTGCCCTCGTGTGTGTGCCCCCCCCCCCCTTGTACCCCACGCCGTGCCTCCCCTGTCGCGTTCACCAATGCTGACGCCTACATGCACGTGTTTCGTCACTAGAGTGTTCACCTTTTCTTTTTTTTCTTTTTGTTTTGTGCGGGTGTGTGATGGGGTGACGGTGCGCCGTGAGGGCCCTCCCTTGCGACGTCGTCGCGCACACACCCGTCTCTTCCTCCCCCGCCTCCTTCTCTCTCTACAGTTGACTTTAGATGCACCTTGTCCACGCCATACCCCCCCTTCCCCCTCCCCCTGTTCTTCTTTTTGCCTTTTGTGCACTGGGCACGCAGACACGTAGACGCTATCTTCGACTTCCACCGGGACTTGTACACTACTTGGGCTCCTCGTGCTTCGCCTTCTTCTTCCTGCGCCAGCGGAGGGCTGGGTCGAGCACTGTCTCGCTCTGCACATCGTCCCCGCAGGACACACACACACACATACACGCCACAGAGCATCTGTCTGGTGTCTCGCTCCACTCTTCTCCTCCACTCCTTTCCTACAGTGCAAAGGAAGAGTCCACCCTCTCTTCCTCTCGTGCAGCCGACACCGTGCCACCTGTGTGTGTGTGCGTGTGTGGGTGATGTGGACTCTCCCCACGCGGGGTCTAGATGGTGGATCGCCTCCTCGGCTGACCGCATGGCGGGGGTAGAGTCTCCGGCTTGCGGTGCAGGTCGAGTGGAAGGAGGAGGAGGAGGAGCTGTGCCGCGCTGGCGGTACCTTGCGTTCTTGTGGTCCCCTCGTCGCCCCCCTCCCGCCGCTCTCGTGTGATCTCTCTCTCCCCTCCCTCCTCTTGCTCCGTGCGGACGGGGCAGCGTTGGCACTACAGTGTTCGACCACGCCGCGGCGCCAAAGGTGGCGCTGTGTCTCTCTCTCTCCCTCTCTGTGATTCACAGCGTGCGTGTTCCTGCCACATTCTTGTACGTTCACATCTGTCGGCTCGTTTCCCTTCTTCGCTCCCCTCGTTTTCTTTTTTTTTTTTGTTTGTTCAGGGAAGCGCAATGGCGCACTTGTACTACCAGCGGCCCTCTTCCCTTCCCCGTGTGCCGCCGCTCTCCTCTCTCCTCCCTCTTGCCCTGCATAGACGAGGGATGGAGAGAGAAGGTGTGACAGTGCGAGGACAACCCAAAAAGGCGCGGAGGTGTGCGTGTGTGCGTGTGCGTGTGGGTGGGCGGGATGGTGGTGACTATTGTGGACGTGTGGGTGTCTGTGCGTGTGTGCTGCAGCTGGCAGCGTGCACGTGAGCGCCGCCGCCCCCCCCCCCCTCTCCCGCACCTCCGCTCTCCAGGCCTCCTCCACCTCTTGTCCCCCACCGTTTCGCACATACATACAGGCAGACAACGAACTCCACCACATTCCTTCCCTATGCTCCAGCGGCTGCGTCAGCCCATCTCCGCGACCGGCCCTTCGCTTCCTCGCATTTCTCAGGTGCGGCTCCTCCACCCTTCCACCCTTCTCCCTGCACCTTCTCTCCGTCTGCCGTCCTCACTCACTCTTTCTCTCTCTCGCGCATACACGCACCTACACACATACACACTCATACACCCCCAACGCCCCTGGTGTTGCACTCGGTGCGCGCTGCCTTCCCTTTGTGTTGCGTGTCTTGCACTACTGGGGGTGCATGTGCGCTCGTGTCCACCGACTCAAACGAAACTACGCGATCGCACACTGTGCCGTCACAGAGAAGTGGATCCTTCGGCAGTTCTCCGACTCGCAACAATGGCCAAGAAGACCAAGTCTAAGGTGGACACGATCAACGCCAAGCTGCAGCTGGTGATGAAGTCCGGAAAGTACGTCCTCGGCACGCAGCAGGCGCTGACGACCCTCCGCCAGGGCCGCAGCAAGCTGATCGTGATCTCCAACAACTGCCCGCCGATCCGTCGCGCCGAGGTGGAGTACTACTGCACCCTCAGCAAGACCCCCATCCACCACTACTCCGGCAACAACATGGACCTCGGCACGGCGTGCGGCAAGCACTTCCGCACCTGCGTCCTCTCCGTCACGGACGTCGGCGACTCCGACATCACCGCCTAAGCGGGTTAGGGGTTTCCCTCAGAGATGGCAGTTGACCACTTCACTCTTCTTTCCTTTGCTTTCATGATTTTGAAAGGTACTTTTTGACACCCAAAAATAAAAAAAAAAGAGAAGAGGAAACCAACAGCAGCCAACGACAGGTGCGGCGTGCGAGTTGCTGGTGCCCCAGCGCACGTACGGACGTATACGTCTACATGGGCATATACATATGTGTGTGTGTGTGTGTGTGTGTGTGTGTGTGTGTGTGTCACCAAGTGACGGTGACCGGCGCGTCTTGCAGCAACGAGTGGCAGCGGCCACGGAGTGTGCTCCGCTGCGGTCCTCGTCTCTGTGCGGCAGGCGAGGCGCGGCGCCGTTGCACCGCAGCGACAAGAGACGCAGCGGTCAAAAAAAAAAAAAACTCACAAGAGTCACACACACACACACACAAGCCGCCTCGTGCACCGCATCCACTCTCCTCCTCTCTTTCTCTCCGCTTACCTCCACCGCCGTCGGCGCTGCTATTTGTGCACATCTTCTTGTGCCTCCCCTCCCCTCCCCTCCCACCCCCGTCGTCTCTACTCACCGCCACCTGCGCAACCGCAAGCACCGACGCACGCTCACACGCATACAAACAAACAACAAACAAGAACAAGACAGTCACATACCCAGGCGCAGGGAGAGAGGAGGGAGAGGAGGGTGCCGAGACGTGGTGGTGGTGGTGGGTACTCACTCGCAACTGCACCACGCTCACTCGTGTCCTCCGTGTGTGAGTGCGTGCGTGCGTGAGTGAGTGCGTGAGTGCGTCACTCTGTTCCTCTTCTCGTACGCTGCTCCAGTGTGAATGGGCCAGCACAAATCAGTATGAGCACCTCCACCCGCCGCATCAGCATCACGTCGGAGCAGCTTCAGAACGACACCTTGCGCGCGCAGCTCTTCAGCGCGTGCTGCGCCTACGGCGTCGTGGAGTGGGTGCGGTTCGAGGAGGACCCCAACTACAACTCCACCACCGTGCACGTCCAGTTCCAGAAGTTGTCGAGTGCCGATCGACTGCGCAGCGACGTGCAGCGGCGTGGTCACTACTGGCAGATCGAGAGCGAGCCAGCGGCTCCGTGCGTCGGCGCGGATGTGCTGCTGAGCTCTGCCGACTTGGTGCGCCGTGACCGCCTCGCCACTGCTCTGCCCGGCTTCGAGTGCGCGGCGACGCCGAGCACGTCGCCAAGCAGCACCGGCACGGCGTCGGCTGCCACGTCGCTGCCCACGTTTGAGGAGAAGAGCGCCGTGCTGCACGGCCGCAGCACGGCCACGCGCACCAGCGCTGCGTCGTCCACCGTCACGGCTGAGCAGGAGGCCGCGCTGTGGTTTGGGTTCGAGCAAGAGTCCTCGGCGGTGCGCCACAGCTGCCTCGGCGCGTACTGCGCTGTCCTGCACTTCGACTCCCCACACAGCGCAAACGGGTTTCTCCTGCAGCACCAACTGGCGCTCGCAGAGCAGCACGGCGTGTACGCCGTTCACGCGGGCACCGCGCCGGGCTGCGCGCTGGCGGTCGCGCTTCCCAAAATGCTGACGCGGCAGGCGCTCGCCGACTGCGCCGTGGAGGGGCGTGTGGTGCGCGGCTACGTGGTGGCCATGCCGTCCAACACGTACTGTGTGGTGGATGCCGGTCTCTACCCCGCCGCCGAGCAGGCGAATGCCACGGCTCTGGTGCACACACACACCAACTTCTTGAGTGTCTCCGCCGGCGACGAGGTTCAGGTGCAGCTCTCCGTCCGAGGCGGGCTGACGCTGGCGGAGGAGGGGATGGTGGGGGGCAAGCTGCTGCGCGTGACCAACGCGGCCGCGTTCGCTGCTCGCCGCTACGCCAGCAAGGCGGTGCCGGCAGGCGGTGCCACCCGCGCCGCTCGCATCGCACACGGCCCCGGCGGCGGCGGCGGTGGTAGTGGCACCAGCACCCCCACCTCGACACCCCCTCTCCTTCCTCGACAGCGGCCCGGCACCGCTGGCCCAGCGGCAGAGGCGGGGCGGCGCGGCGCGCTTGGTGAGACGCCGATGACCGCAGCCGTCGGCGCTGCGGCGCACCGGCCGGTCGCTGCCGGGGCTGCGGCGAAGGCGCTCGCGAGCAAACTCTTTCGCAGCATTCAACAGGGAAAGGGTGGCGGGGCTGGCGGGGACGGCGACGGCAACTCGGCCGAGCGGCTCTGCGCGTATCCACTGGGACTCGGCGTGTACGCTCGGCTGCTGGTGCGCGTGGAGCGCATCGCCGGGGACGGGCTGCACGCCCGCTGCGTCGAGGACGCCGAGAACTGCGGCTACACCGGACCTGTCTTCATCCCTGCGGCGCTTGTGCCGTCCGGCACCAGCGCCACCGGGCAGGGCTGGCGCGCTTTCGCCGTTGTCGGGGAGCGCATGCATGTGGCGCTGCTCTACATGGTTGCGGTGGGCGGCAGCGCCGCCACCATGCGCGGGGTCGCGTCCAAGAAAGACGCCGACCTCCGCCGCACCGCTGCCACCGCTGCGGTGGCGCCAGCGGGGGAGCACGGCGCCTCGCACGATACGGCCATCGCGGTGGGGACAACCGTGACGGCGGTGGCGATGCTGAAGCTCGTCGCTGGCGACATCGGCGTCCCGGCGGCGGACCAGGCGTCGCGGTGCTTCCCTGCCTTTCTTGTTCGTCCTGGGCAGCACGCATCCGCCTCGCTCCGGCAGACACCGCTGCTGCTACCTGTGGCCGACCTCGGCTCGCTGGACCCCGTCACCCTCGCCACCTCGCCCGCGCCGCTCACCATATGCGAGGTCGTGAAGGATGTGACGCGGGGACAGTACGCGGTGGTCGTGCCCTACGCCGTGTTCGCGGCGCGTCAGACGCAGCGGGCAGCGGCACAGGAGCGGCGCAAGACGGCCGAGGCGGACGAGGTGAAGCGGCGGCTCGCTGCGGTCATGGGGCAGGACATCTTGACGGTGCTGAATGGAGACGCCGCGCCAGCCACGAAGCGCCCGCGCCCCGAGGACTGACTCTCCTCCCCCACCTTCACCTCTCCCTCGCACTCCGGGTGCGGACTCGTATGTCGGCCCGAACTGCCAAGTCTCCCGCAGCTCAAGAAAAAAAAAAAAAACAACACTCACAGAGGCGCGCAGACGAATACGCAGTCGTCGCCGCCGCCGGACAGACAAGGGGACGAAGAGGGCAGCTTGGTGGGCGAGGTGCCCCACCCTTGCGAGCACAGCGACCCCCGCCCCTCCTCCACACCTCCAACGCGGCGCCACACGTCGCAAGGCAGTACCAGAGCTGCCCCCTCTCTCCTCTTCCCCCCCTCTGGCCATCACTCGTGCAGCAGTCCTTCAGCGCATCGCTCTCCTTCACCCGCCCACTTCCTCCACGTCCTCCTTCCCCCCACTTCTTCCCACGTCCCGAGCGGTGTCGCGCGCATCCCGCGTCCGTCGAGAGCGTGCGTCCCGCGCTCCAGCCAGCGCCTCCGCCGCCCCTTCCTCCTCTCAACACGGCTCCATGAGGGGGACGCACACACACACACACACACACACACTGACAGACAGACAGACAGACACAACGGCGCAAGTGGCGTGGGCGTGAATGGATGAGGTGAGCCTCGACACACTGCTCCTCAGCGGCGAGTGCGATGTGCAGTGGGGCACGCGTGGCACCGCGACTGTCCATCGCACTGTGGAGCTGCACGCCAACGACATCCTCTACCTGTTCGAGGAGCCGAAGAACTCCATGGCAAAGCACATTCGAGAGAAGGTGTACGTCGAGGGCTGCCGCGTCGTCGACGGCGGCGCCTACGCCGAGTCCAGCGAGCGGCTCTTGCTGGTTCTGGCAAACCATGACTACGCCGAGAAGGTGGACCTGCTGGGCAACCGCCAGGCCGCCGTGTTCGCAGTGGAGAAGACGACATGCAACACGTCGTTTGGCGGGGCCGCACAAGGGGCATTCGCGTCCGCGCTGCCGAGCGCAGACTACGTTGTTCAGCTCTTCCTCTCGGACAAGATGGCCAAGTGGCGGCTTCTTCAAGCGATCCAGCGAGCATCGAAGGAGTATCCGCAGCTCTTCCCCGACTCCGCTGCCGCGCTGGCCGCGTCCGTGGCCCAGAGCGCGGGCAACGGCACACCGAGGGCCGCGGGCCGGCTGGCGTCGCCGACAGCGGCACTAGGGCTGTCCTCCTCTGGCGTAGAGAACCGCTTCGAGTCCAAAGTGCTGGGCCAGTCCGACAGCGGCGGTGGCCGCCACTCGCGCACCGACTCGGGCGTCAGCGTCTTGTCCGACCACGAGGTGCTGCAGCTGGCGGACGTGCTGCGGGAGTACGAGGCGATGCAGGAGAGCAAGAGGAAGGTCGGTGCCGCCGCCGCCTCGCTCGTGTTGCCGCCGCTGCCGCCGATGAGTGGCGAGGAGGAGGACCGCCGTAAGCCGCTCCCGGACAACGAGGACCTGGACACGGCGCCGTGCGCGGTCACAGACGCGCCAGACCCCCTCGCCACGACGCTGGGCAATTCGAAGTGCAGGGCACCGGCGCGCCTCCAGCACTCTCCGCTGTACGAGCCATGCGTGGAGGCGAAGGCAGCGAACCAGATCTGCGCCGACTGCAGCGAGCCCTTTCCATCGTGGTGCATCTTGCAGCCTTTCGGCGCCTTTGTCTGCATCCAGTGCATCGGTGTTCATCGCAAGCTGTGGTCAAACAAGTGCCGCGGCGCTGAGCTCGACTTGTGGCCCGCCGCCGATGTGGAGTTCATGAAGGCGCGCGGCAACGACGTCGTCAACGACGAGCTGGAGTACTACGTCGCCTTTCCAGCGGGCAGCGTCGAGGCGGCGCTACACGCGGAGCCCGCCGTGAAGCCGGTGCTCAGCTTCTCCTCCGTTGAGGTGCGTGAGTCGTTCATCCAGTGGAAGTATGAGGACCAGCTCTTCACGCGCTGGCAGCACCCGAACGCGCCGGCACCGCTGCCACCGCGACCGGACCCGGTCGGACTCGAGCACTCGCGCTTTGCAACGGCCGCCACCGGTGTGACGGAGGCAGAGGGCTGCGCCGGCGACACCCCGTTGTGCTCCCCCGCTCAGCAGCAGCAGCAGCAGCAGCAGTCCTTCCTCCGAGACCAAGGCCCGCCACGGTACGCGGGGCTGCTGGATATTATCGTGAAGGAGTTGGTGGGGCCGCAGTCCATGGCGGGTGCGGTGTGTGTGCTGACCAACGGCTTTCAGACCCTCCGTACGCACGGGAGCCGCGAGCTGCTGCACATGCGCCACTCCACTGCGTGGGACGAGCACCTGCAGCTGGGAGTGGAGGCGGCGGGGCGCAAGCCGCTCTACTGCACCATCTACCGCGGGCGAGGGGAGCTGCTGGCGACGGCGGAGGTGTGGATGACAGAGGAGGTCTTCCAACCCGGCGCCAGCTGCATGTTCGCGTCGGACCTGCGCTGGAGCCAGCTCCACAAGCGGCCCAGCCAGCGCAGCCCGGGAGAGCAGTGGAAGATCACGTTCCTGACCTCGTACCAGCTATTGGCGTGATGTGTCCATCGCCCACCCTCCATACTCCTCGTCCTCCTCTTCCACCTCCTGCACAGCCCCTGCTGGCCGACCGCGAGTCGTCCTCCCCCGCACGTGATGCACACACACGCGCCGTGTGTGTGTGTGTGGCTGGGAATGAGCGTGACCCTGTACCCGGCACGCGCACCTGTCGGGGTGGTGCCACCGCAACTCCTCGACAGCAAGTGTCGTCCGCCTTCTCTTTCCCGTCGAACCCTCTCGTGCTTGTGGGTGGGTGGGTGGTGCCCGGTGCAGGCGGAGGACGCCGTGGTGGGGAAGCCGTGTCCACAGGAGCACCTTCTCCCCCATCTCCCCCGCCCCTACGCTGCTCCCACGCTGTTGGTGTGATGTGTCCATCGCCCACCCTCCATCCTCTCCCCTCCTCCTACTCCATCCTCTTCATCTACGCCGATGTGGGCAGCACCCCACCGCCGGTGCAGCCCCTCTCTGCTCAAAGCCACTATTGCTCATCCAGATTGACATACACAAACAATTACACACACACACACACAGACAGACAGACAGACAGACAGACAGACAGACGCACACACGTCCAATGTTCCTCACGTACCAGTTCGCCCCGATCTGGGCCACACTCGTGTCCATCGTGACGTTCCTCATCCTGCGTCGCTACGACCCTGTCGACCTCAGCGAGTACACGGAGAAGATGCACGGCATCCCGCCGATTGCGTGCTGCTCCGCCATCGCCATCCCTATGCTCGTCCTCGTCGCCTACGACGCGACTCTGAAACTGGGGCCGCGGCCGTCACGCAACGCCATCAAAATGTAGACCTGCCACCACCACCGCCGCACTCGTCTACAGCGCCCGCCACACGCGGGCGGAGCTCTCTGCGATGCGGCGTGGTGGAGCACTGCGTTTGTCACTCTCCGTTTCCACTGAGGGAGGAAGGGAGGGGGAGGGAGGGAGGGGGAAAGGCTGTGCTGGCCAACTGCAGTGCCGCGTGGGCCCCCTTCCCCTCGCTGTGCGTCGGGACCGGCACGTGATTCATCGAATCGCGTCTCGTCATCCCTCGTCCTCTCTTTCTCTCTTGCTCCCACTCTCATGCCCAGTGCTCCGTGGTGCTCTCGCGTCGCAAGCAGACAGGGAGGCAGGTCTCCTCCTCTTTCTCCTCCTCTGTGCACGCACCGGCGACTGCCCGTCCATGTCACAGTATCATAAGCAGGGGGCGACAGCCAACGTATGTGTGTATGTGTGTGTGTCGGATTGTCACGAGAGGCGCAGACTCTCCCCTCTGTGCAGGCCAATCCCTCTCTCACTCTCTCGTGCCGTCGTCACACAAACACACTCACCCTCCTTCCTCTGCACCCCACAACTTACACACACTTACATACACATTCAGACACCGTTCGCAATCGTGCTGCTCGACATATCAAGGCACTCGGTGACATAACAGCAACCACCTTGCTCCCGTCTAGAGACACAGCGGTGACCAGACAGCGGCGTGCCACTGCTGGAGCATCGTCGCCACAGCACGCGCGCCGGTACTTCCGAAAGGAGGGGACAGAGGCGAGGGGAGTGGTAGGAGGAAGTTGGGGGAGATGTTGGACCGCGTCCTCCACTGTGCCGTGCACAGCGCCATCCACCTGTACTTGCACCTCATCCCACGATGCGTGCGCGCGGTGCTGGTGAAGCTGCCGGTGACGCTGTGGCAGCTGCTCACGGGCCGCCGCCCGCTGACGTACTCGTCGCGGAAGGAGCGCCACATCAGCGTCATCACATCCACGACGGACCCAGCCGCGAGCGAGCGGCTGCTGAAGACGTTCGGGCTGAGCAAGGACATGGTGTACCGTGGTCCCTTGTACAACGGGCACATTCACACCATCCTCGGAAACTCGCGGCCGAGCCGCCGCGTGACGTACGAGCGTGAGCTGCTCACCGCCGACGACGGCAACCCGATCTGCCTGGACTGGCTGCGTGTGCCGAAGGCGGGGGCGACGGCGAAGGGCGTCATCCTGCTCATCCCGGGACTCGGGAACTACGGGCAGACCAACTACATCCAGCGCTTCGCCCGCTGCGCCGTGGGACGGGGCTACCACGTCTGCCTGCTCACTCCGCGCGGCATGGGCTCGGCGCCGCTCACCACCCCCAACATCACCTGCCTCACCTTCACAGCAGACGTACGCCAAGTGCTGCGACTCCGTCTGCAGCGCGATATCCTGGCAAAGGAGTTTGGGGCTGCTCTGCCGCTCTTCGCGGTCGCCTACAGCGCCGGCGGCTCCACGCTGCTGAAGTGCATGGCGGAGGAGACGCAGGCGCAGCGGGCGAGCGGTGGGCAGCTCTACCAGAGCGGCTTCCCCGTCGAGGCGGCGGTGTCGATGATCGCGCCGAACGACATGGAGGCGTCGGCGGAGATGCTGCGCACCCGCTCTGGTCGTCTCCTGTACACGTCCGCCATCTTCACGGCGCTCCGCAAGTACCTGCGCAAGCACAAGGACATGCTCGTCTCCGCGTCGCGTGGCAAGACCGAGGAGGAGAAGCGCGGGATGCCGCTGATGCACACGGACTTCGACGCCACTATGCGGCTGATTCGGGAGCCGGTGGACATCGACACCCACATCGTGGCGGCGCACTTCGGGTACGCCGACCGGTTCGCCTACTACCGGGACGGTGACTCGCTGCAGTACGTGAAGCGCATTGCCGGGCTCCCGGTGCTGTGCCTCAACACCCGCGACGACCCCATCGTCGGCTACGCCGTTCCCCAGTCCGCATGGCAGGCGGTGTGTGACGCGAACAGCAACGTCGCCTACGTCGAGCTGCCGGTCGGAGGCCACTTCGGCTTCGTGCAGAACCCCTGGCAGGAGTGGCTGAACCCCTACAGCGACCTGCAGACCTTCCCGCTGGACGCGCTGGATCACCTGCTCAGCTCGCGGCGGGCGAAGTGGGGGGCGGTTTGATGTACACACAGTAGCAGCAGCAGCAGCAGCAGCGGTGGATGAACGAGGAGGTGACGAGGGGCGGGCAGTCGAACACGGGCCTGGGCTACTGAGAAGAGGTTCCTGCCAGCGTACGTGCGTGTGTGTCTGTGTTGCAGTGGAACACTTCATGAGAGACGGTCCTCCGCCTCCACCTCTGCGCCGCGCTCCTCGCCCGCGGCAACATCACCACTTTTGCATGCGCGCCGCTCTCGCATACACAGCGAGGGCGGCGGCGCGATTGATCAGAGTCTCACCCGCATCGCCACCCTCCCACCCCACAACCTCTCCCCCTCTCTCCGCCGGAGTGCTCCGGCGTGTGCATCGGAAGGACACACGTCATTCAGAGCAGGGTGGAGGGGGGGAGAGGAGCTGCATCGACATCCTATCTGCGTGCGTGCGGCTGCACTCGCGTCGTTCTTGTTCTTGGCTCTCTTCGTGTGTGTGTGTGTGTGCGTGTGCGATGTCCTCCCTCTCCTTCTCCCTCGTGTCAATAGTTGCGCCGCTGTTTTGCTTCTCTCCTCCTCCTCCTCCTCCTCCTCTTCCTCTCTACTTCCCTCCCCCTCCCCGCCTTCCCCGTCCAGTCCTCATCGGTGGATGCGACGCGCAGTTTCGCGGATGGAACACACACACACACATACACACATAAGTAGGTACACGGAGACCGGTGGCAGAGGGACCTCGCTCGCTCGCACAGCTGCCACGTGTGTGCAGACGCAGTAGTGCGAGTCACAGAAGAGTTATGAGTAAGGCCTTTGCCAGTCCCCGCTAGTTTACCACGGATCTCGGGAGGAGAAGCAGGAGTGGCGCAGCTGGGCGATGCGCTTCTGCATGGCAGGGTGACGTGCCTCCCTCCCTCCCCTTGCGTAACCCACACACCGACGTTGCGGAATCGATGCATGACACCTCGACAAACAAACACACACTCTCTGTGTGTGTATGTATGTGTGTGTGTGCACATGCACGTGTGTCTGTGCTTGTGTGCATCTTCTTCTCCCCTCTATCGCTCTCTCTCTCTCGCGGTCCTACTACACTGTGTCCATGGGTGACTGAAGCACCCACACCCACCTGCACACACACACGCTGTGCGCCGCAGTCCCGTCGTGCTGTGAAGAGGGAGGCGCCGCTGTTGTGGTGTCACCTCTCCTCTCCGCCTTCCATTCGCTGGTGCTTGTTGGCGTTGTCATCATTGGTTAGACTTGTTGGAGCGGACGCTCCGGATATCGCACCGAGGCCGAGCGCCGTGCTTTAGCGCAGCCGCCGCCTCGAGCCCAATGCTCGACCGCGTGAAGTTTGTCGTGCTTCACTCGTTTGCCCATGTGTTCCTGTACCTCATCCCGCGCGCGGTGCACGCGGTGCTGGTGAAGCTGCCGGTGACGCTGTGGCAGCTGTTCACGGGCCGCCGCCCGCTGACATACTCGTCGCGGAAGGAGCGCCACATCAGCGTCATCACATCCGCAACGGACCCAGCCGCGAGCGAGCGGCTGCTGAAGACGTTCGGGCTGAGCAAGGACATGGTGTACCGTGGTCCCTTGTACAACAAACACATCCACACCATCCTCGGCCTCCTCGGCGTGAGCCGCCGCGTGACGTACGAGCGTGAGCTGCCCCTCGGGTTCGACGGCAACCCGATCTGCCTCGAGTGGCAGCGGGTGCCGGCGGGGGTGGAGGCGAAGGGCGTCGTGCTCGTCGTGCCCGGCGTTGGGAACTACGGGCAGACCCCCTACGTGCAGAGGCTGGTGCGCTGCGCCGTCGCCAAGGGGTTCCACATTTGTGTGCTGGTGCCGCGCGGCATGGGTTCGGCGCCGCTCACGCAGCCGCGGCTCACCTGCATCACGTTTACACAGGACCTGCGCACGGTGCTGCAGCAGTGCCTGACGCGCGAGCAGCTGCGCAAGCGCTTCGGGCAGGAGCTGCCCGTCTTCTTACTCGGCTACAGCGCCGGCGGGTCCACGATTCTGAAGGCGGCGGTGGAGGAGTTCAACGTGTACAAGGCAGACCCGTCCGTGTACCCCGGCGGCTTCCCGCTGACGGCGCTCGTGAGCATGAACGCGCCGCTCAACATGTTCGTGCACGCCAGCACGATGGAGCGGTGCCCGTTCTTCTACCAGCGGCCGATGGTGGATGCAATGCAGAAGTACGCACTGAAGCACGCCAACCTGTTCATCAAGGGCATGCCCGGTATGCCACCCATCAAGGACAAGGCGGAGCTGAAGGAGATGCTGAAGAAGTTCGTCATCGCGACCGACTTCAACGAGTACTTGGTGGCGCCGCACTTCGGGTACACCGAGGGCAGCGCAGGGTACTACAAGGACGCAGCCGCGTTCAAGTGGCTCGAGCAGATGGACGCCTCCATCCCAGTCGTCTGCCTCGCCGCGCGCGGCGACCCGATCACCGGCGACTCCCACACGGTCGCGGAGTGGCAGGCGCTTGTCGACGCACACCCCAACGTGGTGTACGTCGAGACCCCAGTGGGTGGTCACCTGTCCTACCTTGCGAGTCCACTGGACGACGTGAGGGGGCGCGGGGAGTTCCTCGTCGACTTCCCCCTGCACGCACTCCAACACGCCGTTCGTGCCGCGAAGGCGAAGACGGCGTAGCCACGGCCACAGGCCACCCCCCAGAGAGACGTGCCAAGGCAGCGCAGTACCCAGAGAGGAGCAGCCTGCTTGCCCCCTCCGCTCCCCTCCTCTTGGTCATACTCCGAACACATACATACATACACACACACACACACACACACGCTCGCTTCACGACCAGCCGGTGTCTCACCTCACTGGTATCCCTGTCCAGCCGGCTGCAAGCTTCACCTACACGCGTGCTCTCTCACGGTGTGCGGAGTGCTAGAGTGAGGAGGCTAGCAGCCACAGTCCTCTTTGCAAAAGGACTGTGGGGAGGGCCTAACCTCGTCCTGTGCCCGCTGGGAGATGTTCAGCTCCTCCTCCTCCTCCTCCTCGCACATGCGCACTCGACCGATGCCATCAGGTGCTCTCCCTTCCACTCTCTTTTCCTTCTCCTCCTCTTGCTCCCTCACCACGGCGTGTGCGCTGCTTCGCATTGGACAGCTGTCTGCGCGTGCGCACGCGCGTCTGATCATCGCCGCTGCTGTGATCTACCGGCGACATCGCTCCCGTCGTGGTTGGCCTCTGCCAACCGAGAAGAGAAATAAAAAAAAAGAGCACCGCGCTGAGAGGCACCGCGGCTCTCCGTCACCCGTCTTTGCTCTTGTCATAGCTGCACTGCGGTCCGAGGACACACCACATTGCGACGCCACTCTCTCCTTGTGGCTGTCGCAGACGCTGGGATCAGAAGCGCACACACGCATCACCGCCCTCCGTATCGGCACCGCGCGGTCTCACACGTTTACCCGCGTCGTTTGCCATGCGCCGTCTTCCCCATCGTTTCGCTCACCACCTGTGGCGCGCTGGCGTGAGTCACACCGCCTGCCGCCCCGTCAGCACTCCTGCACTGAGGACGGACACTGACGCACCGACGCCATCCCCGCCTTCAGCATCGCAGGTACTCGCAACAACGAATGTAACGCTCGTAGCACCAGCCGCACCGCCAGTGCCTAAGACAATACCAGTTGCACCTGTAGCACCGGAAGCGCCGACGGCAGCACCATCAGCAGCACCCGCAGCGCCACTAGCGCCGAATGCAGCACCCGCAGCACCACTGGCACCGAATGCAGCACCTGCCGCACCGGAAGCGCTGAAGGCAGCACCGCCGGCACCGCCGGCAGCACCAGCAGCACCCGCAGCACCCGCAGCACCACCGGCACCAAAGGCAGCACCCGCAGCACCTGTAGCACCACCGGCACCGAAGGTTGCACCTGTCGCACCCGCA
>JAECZO010000138.1:0-68771 GCA_019188245.1 Novymonas esmeraldas | reverse complement strand
ACGACGAGCTGCTGCTGCTGGACGGCTGAGAGGACGAGGAGCTGCTGCTGCTGGACGGCTGAGAGGACGACGAGCTGCTGCTGCTGGACGGCTGAGAGGACGACGAGCTGCTGCTGCTGGACGGCTGCGAGGACGACGAGCTGCTGCTGCTGGACGGCTGAGAGGACGACGAGCTGCTGCTGCTGTCGCAGATGGACGTGATGGCGCAGGCGCTGCCGGTTTCTCGTGAGTGGAGATGGATGTCTGTTCCTTGGTCGATCCAGGTCTGCGGCACGCATGTGCACTTGTCTAATGTCAAGGCAACGCGTCGCAGTGAGAGCATAGCCCCCCACTCCGAGGGTATCGTGCCCGTAAGGAGGTTGTCAGCGAGGAGCAGGGTAGTGACGGCACTCATCCCGCCCCAGGCGAGTGGAAGCGTGCCGGATATCGTGTTGTTGGAGAGGTCAAGGGTGGTCAGGTGTGGCATGTCGCCCCACGAGTCGGGCAGCTCTCCGGTGAGTCTGTTGTTTGCGACAAAGAACTGCTGCAGCGTTTGGATGGAGCTCCACTCGGAGGGCACACCTCCGCCGATCATATTGTTCGTCAGGTTGAGGATTCGCAGATTCGGCGACGTCTGCCAGGCGAGGGGTAGCGTGCCAGTGAAGCGGTTGTTCTGCGCGTAGAGCTCGACAAGCCGCGTCAGTTGCCCCCACGTGGCCGGGAGCTGTCCTGGCATCCTGTTCCAGCTGACGTTCATGGTCAATGGTATGAAGCCAGGTGCGGTCGGCGACGCGACAGCGGGACTGGTCATAGCGCGCGTTGCCTGACCGATCTCCATCTGAGTATCAGAGAGCTCAGGGAGCGTGCCATCGATGGCGGTGTCGACGATACTCAGCGTTGTAAGACCAGGGAATCGTGTCCAGCTTACAGGGATCGTCCCTGTGATGTACTTGTTGCTGGTGGTAAGGCTGATCTCGGTCAAGACAACCAGAGCCTCATCGACATCTACAGGGATCTCTGGGAGGCTGCCGGCGAGTGTGCCCGACTTGAGACTGAGCTGCACCCCCGCCGCGGTACATGTTACCCCCTCATAAGCGCAGAAGTTGTCACAGGTCCAGGTGGCGGAGAGCGCAGGAATGCTCTCCTTGACGGCGTTGAGAAACCGGCGCGTGTTGCTCTGCTCCTCGGCAGTGTAGTACGGCACATCGCCGGAGCAGGCGCGGATGTCAGCCGCATCGGACACGGCACGCACACCAACGCACGCAAGAGCAAACAGCGCAACGCACAGCAGTGCGGCTGCGGCTGCGGCGCGGCGCGTCTGCGTGCGGGAGAAGAAAGAAAATAGCATAGTGGCGATGGGGGGATCCTGCCGTGATCAACCGGGTGCGGCAAACAGCAGCGACGTGCGAGAACGGTCACGTCACCAGCGTGCACGCGCGTGCGCACTGTTCTGCGGTGTTCGCGGTCTCCGGGATGGCGAGGATCGGCGAGAGAGAAAGGCTGGTCGATGGCGGTGGCGTGTTCTACACGAACAATGACGTAGGCAACAGGAAAAAGAGACGCACACACGCGGGGAAGCAGAGAAGACGAACACGCAGGACAGACAGACAAGACGAGCGGGGCGGGACGAGTGAGGGAGGAGGAAGGGGGGGGGGCAGGACGAAGAAGGTGCTGAAGATGGTCACTCAAACTCAAGCTCACACGAGCACTGGCGCAGCGTCTGGGGGAAAGAGAGGGAGAGGAGGGGCGGGGGTAACGACTGTCCAGAGTCAGGCTACTCCTGCTTCTCACACGCGCACGCACACACACGCGCCGGGGGGAGGGGTGAAGAATGCAGGTGGAAAGAGAAGGATGCGGCAAGCGCACGACACGCAAACAAGAAGAGAAGAGAGGGAGCGAAAGAAGGCGGAAAGAGAGAGTCACTTTGAAGAGAAGACAAAGAATGCCGCTGAGAAGCGCTCGCGCAGGGCGACACTCAACGACAGGCGCGCACGCACACTTGCAGATGTGCAGACAACTTCCAAATCGGTCAATGACAGTTTGTCGCAGCGCACAAAAAGCTCTCGTCGCTGGGTGAATGTTGGGATGTTGGGGGGAAACAGGCAGCGCGGTGGCACCACAGCACACGTCGTGCGGTGCCAGTGAGGGAAAAGGAAAGAACGGGGGAAACGGAGACAGAGGGAGACAAGTAGAAGGCGATACTGGGGTGAAGAGAAACACTCGGCGATCAAACGTGTGATGCCGATCCCGTTCGTGGCACTGAGCGGCTCTTTTTTTGGGGGGGGGGGGGGGGAGTGAGCAATGCGTGAGGACAAGTAGCTTGCAACGATTGTGAGCTCGAGTTGCCTACTTTCACGTTAACGACGCACTAGTACCACGCCAATTGTCTCGGAAAAGAAAAGTACACAAATGCGGCACCGACGGAAAGAGAAGAAAAACGAAAATAGGGGGGGGGCAAAAAAAAAAAAAAAAAATGGAAGGGGAAGGAGGAAGAGGAGAGCGAGAAGGAATGATGACAATGGTGAAACGACGGGGTGACGGAGGTGCACGTAGGGTCTGACGCAAGCAGAGCTATCTCACCCGCGTGAGAGGGCACAGAGAGAAACAGAGAGCGAGAAGCAGAAACGGGACGCAGTCGCAGCGGTCGGCAAACACACAAAAAAAAAAAGTGGAGAGAGGGGGGGAAAGACGACTGATGGCGGAAGAGAATGCAACAGTATTAAACTGGTTTGTATGTTGCACAACTTTCTTCCGTTTGCACGAAAGTCTATCTTCTTTCTTTTCCCAGCCGTCAGTCCCCCACCGCTATGCTCGAAAGCCTCCGCCAACACTACCCCAGCTCTACAAATCTCACGTGGGTAGCGCTACAACAGTCGTGTCTCTAGAATGCTGTTGTTGTTCTTTTTTTCGTGGCAAACACACACACACACACACACGCACAGTTGCACGCACACAGCGGTAATAGAAACACAGCCTGTCAAATTCACGTACTTTCCACGCGGTGGAATTTTCGAGAGTCGAGCCTCTCTTCGCCTTGTGTCAAAAAGAAACTAAAAAAAAAAAAAAAGAGTCGTTGCTGTCTACGATCTGTCTCGTCAACACCTGCCTTCGCTCCTCGTCTCCAGCTGTAACTTCTTTCCGTAGTCAATGAACACACTCAAGGACACGCAGAAGAACGAAGAAAGCTGAAAGACACGAAAGAAAGAAAGAGAGAAGAAGAACAAAAGAAAGGTGGCTGCGAGGGGGAAGGAAGAAAGTGGAGGGAGGGAGGAGGGGAGAGGGGAGAGGAAGGAGGGAGGAGGGAAGTTGAACAAGGTGAACACCTCACCAACACTCCCTGCTGCGCCCGTGCGGTTTTTTTTTTTTTCTTCGTCTCGTGTGCAGCTAGGATGAATCTTGTAGGGAGAGGCAACTCCGTACAGAGGGTCAGCACACACACACACACACACCTGCAAAAGACACACAACCCCGTGAAGCAGGGAAATACAGAGAAGGCGGATGAGAAGTGATGCGCCAACCACGATGCAAACCAGACCTGCCACCACAGGCACGCGCACCAACAGAGAAAGAGAGACGGGTACACCAAATTGAACAGACGCACAGAAAAACAAACACAAACACACGACTACAATCTCGTGGAGGAAGCGCGCACAAAGAGAAAAGAAAAGAAGAGAGGGATCGCAGTGACACACACACACGCGCGCGGTAGTAGAGAGGGAGAGAAATGGTGAGACGGACACACGAAGTGACGACCCTCGAAGAACCGGAGAGCACAAGCGAACAAAGAAGTAAAGAAGAGAGGTCTACCTAGTTCAGCTTACGCAATAGCAGGCGGCCACGAGTGACCTCTCAGCGCTCTTCACAGGGGAGGGAGAGGAGCGTCGTGTGACGGCCCCAGCAATCTTAAAACTCTGAGAATCGACAGGCTCCTCGTTAAAGAACTGAGGCAGAGCTGCCAGCAGATCACAAACAGACGCAAGGAGGGAGTGGGAAATGAGCGTGGTGAAGACTTGATTGTCTTGGTCCTCCGCCAGCAAGTGTGCGTGTGGGTGCTTGTGTACGTGCGTGTATGTGCGGGTTTGGGTTTTTCGGTGAACAAAAAAAGTGACGCGTATGCGCTGAAAGGAAGGCGGAAGGAAGACGGAGAAGGTGGCGTCGACACGCGGAGGAGCCAAGTGACACAGGCAGTATGTGCGGGGCTCAAGAGCCTCTAGCCGCAGAACTAAAAGAAAAAAAAAGTGAGAAGAAATGCAGCTGCCGATACGTCCTCACGCCACAGCTCGCGGCGACAACCTCCTCTTACTTGGAACACACGCTGGAAAAGCGTCTCTTGCACGACGCCGGGGACTACGCACACAAGAGTGAACAATGCGATTTGTGTTCAGAAAGCAATAGGAACAGGTGTTCGCCAGCGGCAACTGAGACACTGCAGAACACAGCTGTACAGAGGCGAGGAGACGAGCACGTGCGATCGTCTCACCGAAAAAAGAAAAAAAAAAGATCTCTTCGCCTCTTGCCGACGAGTGAAAGACTGGCACGGAAAGCAAAAGAAAAAATGCGGTTCTGTCCTCGCGGAACAGATGTCAATGTGAGGCAGAGGAATGGGGGAGAAAAAAAAAAAAAAGTGACAACGTCGGCGCTGGTGTGCGCCCCAATCTCGGTGGTGGCGCAAGAAATACACGCAGAGCGCGTTCGAAGAGATGGAGATGAGAGATGTGCTGCGAGCGGCGCAGAGAGAGAAAGAGAGCGCCAACAGCACCAGCAGCACGCAGCCGTGGCACACACACACACACACGCGTGCGCGAAGGGAATGAAGTGCTTCGGGCTACGAAGGAGAACCGAGCGGAGTAGAGGACAAGATGGTAGGAATCCAACAACAACAACACACACAAAAAAAAAAAAAACAGCACCTGAATGGGGAAAGAGTAAAAAAAAAAAAAATCAAAAGGTCAGGAGAAAATCACGCACCTTTTCACACACACACACACACGCGCGCCAAAACAACACGCAGCCTTGCCGAGCGCCAACGACGACAAGAACAAAACGAAAAAAAACTGATACGTGGACACTGAAACTGGTGGCGGAGCAGAATCGAAGGAGGAAAAAAAAAAAATGCACTCACAGACACACAGACACAGACACAGACCACGGACAACAGACACAAGGAACAACAGACAAAAAGAAGAGAAGGAAGTGAGAGGTGAGATGACACACCCCTCGAGACGCAGCTCCGGCCCACCAAGACGACGGGAAAGGAGGCAAGTCCGAGAGAGGGGGGAATGATGATGGAAATGGTGGTAGGAGAAGGAGGAGTGAACCTACTGATGCTGTGCCGTCACGCCCTTGCTCCTGTGCAGCTCTGTTGACTCTAGTGTTTCCTCTTCGTTGCAGCGTCTACGCCCACCTGCTGTGTATCGCGTCGCTCGCGGTCAGACGCTCTCAATAGATCCGCTGACAAGTGAGAGAGGGAGGGAGAGAGCACGTGTGCAAGAGACGCCGTCCGAAAGGTGAAGAAGAGGGTGGAGGACGGAAGACGTGCGAGAGCAGGTCAGTGCCAGAACAGAGTCCAAAAAAAAAAAAAAAAAGAAGCAGAAAACAAGAAAAGAGGAGAGATAGAATATACACACACACACACACAAAGAGGATGAGCGATGAGTGTCGCTACAGTTGTCACGTTTCCTGCCACCAACACTAGTGTGCGATGGATTCAGCACGCTTGTGAGTGTGTTCGTGTGCGTCAGTGTCTGTGTTTGTGCGTGTGGCACGCGCACGCGAACACAGAGCTACTGTGACGGAGAACTACGGTGCCACGTGCGCCTTGAGTCGACTTCCGACGACTGAGAGAGCGAGACACGTTTGGTGATCAGGAAAGCTAAAGAAGACTGAGGGAGAGAGGAAGAACTGAAAAAAAAAAAAAAAGAGAGGGACGAGCTTTCGACTGGCGTTACGTGCGCACACAGAGTCAATACACACGACCACGTCAACACGCTCGGCAATGACAATGAAGAAGTGAGAGAGGCGAGGCGTGTTTTGTCGAAGCCGGAAAAATGGGAGGGTGAGGAAGAGAAGGAGTGGCACGAGCGAAGCGGGTGTGTATTCCTCCACAGTGCTCTGTCACCGCCTCTTCGAACACCGCAGCGTGCGTTTGTGTGTCTGTGTGTGAAAGAGAGACGCTGTGGTGGTGTTGCTTGTGCGTCAGTCTCTATCCGGTTCGCCTGGTTTGTGTGTCCTTGGTTACGCACGTATCCTCTTCTACACGTGTCGATACTTCAGTCGCCACCACGTGAGCGCAGCGGTGGCGGCGGGCGATCCACAGCACGCATGTGTGCAGGTGTGTGTGTTTGTGAGGGTGGGTGTGTGGGTGTTGAGGAGTGTGTGTGTGTGTGTGTTTGCGTGAGAGGAGGAAGAGGAGGACAGGGGAGGAGTGAGGGTGATGCAGCGCTGAGGGAGCACCGCCACGCCGCCGGGAGGCAGCGGGAGAGAGGGAGAGGGAGAGGGAGAGACAGGCTCCGCGAGGGGGTGGGGCGGGGACGAGGTTGCGCTCCCCCCATTCGTCCCCCCCCCCATTCCTCCGCCGGTCGCAGCGCTGGACGTGCGCGTGGTGAGTGGCCCACACGCACACGGGAGCACCACTGCTGTCGTTTTCTTTTGTGTCATGGAGTCACTGTCTCACTCTCTCTCCTCGCCCCTCTCCCGCATGCGTGGGTGGGCGGGCGAGTGGCAGAACGTGCGCTGATGAGGAACACACACCTGACAACAGACACACACAAACGCAGAGAGAGAGATGTGTAGGGGCAGAGCACGAGAGGAAAGGATGAGACCTAGAGACAGACGGATCACACACACACACGCACACACACACACAACCGTCACATGCTTCCATGCGCATCCGTCAACTCGGCAGCCCCCCCCCCTTTTCTCACCACATCATCACCACCATCACCACAGTCACAGCGAAACAACCTTCTCGCGTGGAAGTACCTGATCTCACGACAGTGCTGCAGCGGTAGAGGAAGAGAGAGGGGGCAGGGGAGGGGGAGGGGGGTACTGCCCTACCTCCCTCTTCTCTCTCCAGCTGCTGTACCACACCAGAAAAATAAAAGAAAAAAAAAAACTGCGGCTCTCGATGAGAGGTGATGCACAGAGACGCACACAGTCGTCGTCGTTGTCCTGTGTAAAAGGAGATGAAGAGTAGAGGAAATGGAGGAGAGAGAGAGAGACGAGCGGCCTCAGCGCACCCGCCCGACCCTCTCTCTCTCTCCTCCATTGTCTGTGTCACATGAGCTCGCTCTCCCCGCAGGTCATGGTGTCCTGCATCGCCTGCTCCCGCTCCCCCTCGAGCACATTCGAGATGAACATGACGGCCTCGTGGAAGTCGCTTGTCTTGCCGTGAATGCGACGGAACTGTACCATTGTGTAGCCGAGGCAAGCGGGGGACAAGATCACGTCGACGTCGCAGACACCGTTCACCTGCGCAACAGCTCCCGTCCCTCCGTACGCCATCGCGCGATGCGCGAACGGTGCCGAGGTGCCCATCGCCACGGCGCCGACTCCGCGGGCGTGCAGCGCAGACGGCGGCGACGGGGAGGCGGAGGAGGAGGAGACACCGTCTTGGAGAGATGGAGCGGCGGCCGCGGCGGCTACCGCGTCGACCCCTGTCACCTGCCGCGACGAGAGAAGCGGTGACGAGGCGATGCGGGAGTCCGCTGCCGCCGTCACTGCGGAGCGCGACGACACCGAGAGCGGCACGCTGGTGCAGGGGGGGTTACACCGCAGCGATGCGCCACTCGCCGAGCCCCTCGTCCTCATCACCGGCGCTGACCGCCTCGCCTCCGCGCCATCCTCTTCGCCCACCGCGCTACTACGCCGCGTCTGCTGCCGGGCACCACCACGCTTGACGGCGGAGACGGTGGCAGCAGCAGCGGCGGCGGCGGCTCCTGCCATGGCCTTGCTGCCCCTGCTGTTCCGCGCAAGCGGCTCGCGCGGGTCCGCCTCGTCCGCGGCTCTGCGCCGCACGCCCACCACCCGTGCCGAGGAGAGGCCTTCCAGCTCCTCGCCGATGCCAGACGACACAGCGCCGCGGCTGCCTGTGCTGTGGCTGTCGTCACTCGCGGTGTTCACGATGGAGGAGCTGTTGCGTGACGCGGAGAAGAAGCTGTGTGTGTCGTCGCGCGTGCTCTCTCCGTCTTGATCGCTGCCGTGGTGAGGCTGCCGATGCGTCTCTGGGCCGCTGAGGTGCAGGCTGTGGGTGCAGTGTGACGTCGGCGAGTGCGACCGGCACGACAGCGCGAGGGACTGGCTCGGCGTCGTGCCACCGGCGGCTCTGCTGGGTGACGTGGTGGGACGCCCTGCCGCTGGATGGCGGCGCGGGATCGGATTCGGCAGGGCGGGCGTGCGCTGCTGTGCCGGCGCAGCAGCAGTGTTGCCGCTCGCAGAGAAGCCAGCGGCCGTGGCGGTCCTCTCCGTCTGTGGCGAGCGGAGGTCAGAGGTGGCAGAGTCTACGCGGGCAAGCGCTCTCGGGCTGGAGGACGGCGCTTGTGTGTAGTTGCTACGAGACAATACGGTGCACAGGTCAGACACCGACGGGGCGGGGTTGTGAGGCAGGGCCCCTGCGTTGCTCGTGGCGGCCGCTGTGCCGGTGCCGGTGCCGGAGCCGGTGCCAAGGCTGGAGTGAAGGGGCCGCGGCGGCAGCGACGGCAACGACGCGGCAGTGACGCTCGCGCGCCGCTGGGGTGGCAAGCAGCTCTGCAGCACCAGCGGCAGCCCTGCCGTCGCGGGGCCCGTGCTTGCTGCCATGGCCACCAGCGAAGACGACATGAGGAGTGGCGTCGCGGTGCTCATGGTGGCTCCAGACACCAACGCTGAGGAGCCCAAGTAGCGGAAGGAGTAGATGTTCTCCGTGTTGGACACGACCTCATCCGAGTAGAGCAGCAGCAGCCGCTCCGGCATGCTTGCCAGCTTCGCCAGAACGACATTCTGCAGCCCCGTGACGAGGAAACCGTGCCGCACGCACTCCGTAACGTTGCGTGATTGGAAGAGTGCTGCGAGGTTGGTGGCGGCGGCGAGCCTGCGCCCGAGGGGGTGCTTCAGCAGAATGTCGCTCTTCACGATGCCACACACAAAGGAGTCGAAGGAGACCGTGATGGAGGACGGCGACGTCGGCGAGTCCAACAGCGGCGGCGGTGGTGGCGACTGCGACGGCGACAGCACCCGCAAGCCGCCAACCGTGGTGCCACCGACGGTGACAGTGGCGGTCGCGGTGGACGCCGCCGCCGCCTCCGCCACGGCGGCGTCGAAGTCGGGCCTCGTGGCCGGCAGGGTAGGCGATGCGGTGCCGAGCGTGGCGCCGGTCGTCGACGTCAGGGAGTGCACCTTCGCGAAACCGAGCGGCGACGCAGCCCCGGAGGCGTGACAGGGACCTGCCACCGCGGCTGAGGCGGCGGCGGCGCCGCCGCGGCGCTGCCACTGCAGCGAGGTTCTGCTGTGGCAGCGCGCTAGCTCCGTCTCGTGGAAGTACTTGATGAGGGAGAGACACTCCGCCTTTTGTACGGGTATGTTGCACTTGTCGAAGATGCGTTGCACCTGGTGGAGCTGGATGACACCGCAGTGATTCTCGTCGAGGCTGTTGAACGCGGTCCGCAGCTGCCGCACCACCTCCCGCTCCACCGCGTCCATCTCCGTACCGATGATGTTGGCCAGCTGGAACTCGCTGCTGTGGGTGAACGGGGTGTTCGCCAGATCATTGTTCACCCACGCGTTGCGGAACTGCGTGAAGGTGATGCTGCTGACGCTCGCGTCACCGGCGAACAGCCGCACAAGCTCATCCACGTCCTCCGTCGGAACGGCGTCGCCGTGGAGGGTGGTGAGCATGTCGCGCAGCTGGTCCCGCGTGATGCAGCCGTAGCCGTCCGAGTCAACCTTACGGAACGCCGTCTCGAGCACCCGCTCCTCCTCCGGTGTGACAGGGTGGTGCGTCGAGAAGTCCAAGAAGTTCGAGATGGACGTGGCGCCGATGTCGCGGCGCTTGCCCACGCCGCCGCCGCTGCCGCCGCTGCCGTGCCCACCGAAGGAGGAGTTCGTGAGCGGCACCAGCGTCACCGGCGAGTTCCTGTCCGAGATGAAAGAGTGAGGCCGTGGCGAGCTGGCACCGGTGCCGAAGCGTGCGGTGCGAAGCTCGCTTCCCTCAACGCTGCGAGTGCTGCTTCGCGCGCTACTGCCAGGAACCTGGCACCCATCCGACGCGGCGGACACGCTGGCGACAGGCCGCAGTGGGAGAGAGACGCGCGACGCCGCGCCGGTAGCGGCGCTCGGGGGCGCCTCTAGCAGCTCCTCGCGGTGCGGGAAGTCCTTTGCGAGCTTGACATCTTGCCGGAACCACGGGGAGTTGATGATTTGCTCCGTCGTGGGACGGTCCATCGGCTCGTGCGACAGCATCTGCGTCACAAGCTTGCGTGCCGCGGGGGAGATGCGCTGTGACTCGTCCTCGTCGAAGGCGAACTCGTTCACCTGGATGAGGTGCAGCGTCTCCTCCTCGTCGCGGCCGTCAAAGGGCAGCCGGCCAGTTAGCATAAAGAAGAGAATGACACCAGCGCTCCACAGGTCCTGTTGGAAGGGGTCGACGATGATCGGCTGCGGCTTGCGCGTCGCCGAGGCACCGGTGGTGCTGCGTGTCCCACCTCTACGGCGGTGCCCACGGGGGTCCTTGTGCTGACGGTGCTGTGACCGCTGCTGCTGCTGCTGCTGCTGCGCTACAACGCTGCCGGACGACGATGCGTCCCGCGTCCATGTTGGCGCCGGTGGCATCGGAAGCGGCAGCAGCTGTGGCGGAAGCTGCGCGTCCCCGGCGCCTTTGGAGAGCAAAGCACCGGGAACGGTCACGGTGTCCTTCGCGGCGGAGAGGCGGCGCGCCGGCGAGGTGCGTGTCGGCGTCGACAACAACGTCGGACTACTGACGTGGGAAGGGAGCACGCCAGGCTTCGCCAGCGTGGTCGAGCTCGGTGCGCTGGTGAGGCGCGCGACGGCCGCGAGCGCCGACTCGGAGAACGAGGGGGCCGCGAAAGACGACGTCGTAGGGGACGACATCGACGACGACACGTCGGACGAGAGCATCGACGTGCGCTCCTGCGACCCAGCGCTCGGCCGCAGATGACGTATGGCCTGGTGCGCCTCCGACGCGGCGTTCTCCGCCTCTGCGCTCACAAGATTGGCCGCGCCGCCCACTACTTTGCATCGCGACTTGGTCTCCAAGCTCGGCCTCGCTCGCGTCGGCGTCGACGTCGGTCCTTCCCGTGGAGACTTGACGCGGCTGCCGTGCACTCGCGCGTCGTGGCCTGGCTGGGGAGGAGGCGGGTGGTGGCCTCCGCCGTTGTTGCTGTTGCTGTTGCTGTTGCTGTTGCTGTTGTTGCCGCCACTGCCCATCAAGGACTTGACGAAAGTGCTGAAGCCCTCCCCAACACGGTTGAAGCCGCTGGTCGGCGACGCTCCCTTGTGACCACGACCGTTGGCGGCGCTGCTCACGCTCTGCGTGCTGCCGGAGCGGTGTATCGCGGGCCCCGTGACGGTGAGGACAACGCCCTCCGCGTTGGGGGCCGACGACGCCGGTGCCGCTGGCGGCGTTAGCGGGCTGAAGTGCGTGCGCTTCTTCTCGGCCGCGACGCGGTGTGTGGCCGCCCCCGCATCCTCCGTGGCGCTGGTGCTGCGGGTGGCGCGGAGGGAGGCGCCGCTGCCGCCGACGCCACCATCGTCCCCGCGCGTCGCCGCCGCCGCCGCCTTCAACCGCCTCGATCCCACGACCGCCGCTGCCCTTCGCCGCCACCCGCGCACGAGCGACCCACTGCGCGACGACATCTGCGACACCGAGGAGGCGGAAGAGGCGGAGGAGGGCGAGGACAGTGAGGAGGAGTCCTTACTCGTCGAGGACGTGGTCGTGTGGGCGGAGGTGCCGCAGCGGAGAGCGCTGCGCGCGTCCACGGAGGACGGCCCGCCGCTGCCGGAGAAGAGGCGCTCCCGCTGCTGCAGTGACGCCATTACCGCCTCGGGGCTCGTGTAGTGCAGCGTGCCAAACATGCCCCCGTTGTGTATCGCGTCGAGCAAGGCGGTGTTGTCCCCTGTGCCAACCGTCTGCTCGGGGTCGTCGATGTTCTCCTTTGCTATCTTGGATGAGAAGCCGAAGTCGCACACGAGGAGGCGTCCATCGTCGCTCAGGAGCAGGTTCTCCGCCTTCAGGTCCTTGTGGGCCACGCCGTTGCGGTGGCAGTAGTCGATGGCGGAGATGAGCTGCTGAAAGTACATGCGCGCCTCCTCCTCGGCGAAGTAGTGCTTGGACAGAATCAAGTCGAAGAGCTCGCCGCCCTCCGCCAGCTCCATCACAAAGTAGAAGGCAGTGGTGGAGTTGAGGAACTTGTAGAACTTCACCACATGCGGGTGCTCGAGGGCCTGCATCACCATGGCCTCGGAGATGATCTGCTGCTCAAAGGTCTTGACGATGGCTGCCGCCATTGAGGCGGGGGCCGAGCCGAGCGGGCACGTCTCTGCAGCGTCGCCATCGCGCACCGCCGCGTCGGCCACGGCTCCTCCCATGGGAGACAGGTCGGTCGGGTAGAGGCCGGAGCTGTTGAAGAGGTCCTGCTTCTGCAGAATTTTGAGAGCGAATCGGTCGCCAGATGGAAGGTACTTGACCACGTAGACGGAGCCATACGCGCCTTCGCCGAGGCGGTGCCCGACAACGTAGTCGCCCAGCACCTTCCCCTCCTCCTCAAGGTCGAAGGACCCGGTAAAGAAGGAGGTCGCGTTGGAGCTCGTCGCCCTGCTTGCGAGCTGCATTGTGCCGACACACACACAAACACACACACACGCACACACACACTCCCCCTCTGGTACCAGCGACCAGTCGCCTTCACCGCACACACAACGCCAGAGAAGACACCTTTTCGACACGACACGGAGAAAACCGTGTTGAGGAGTTTAGGCACCAGCAAACAACACCACGCAGCCTCGCCACTGCTGCGCAATTAAAAGTGTGTGTGAATGTGTGTGAATGTGTGTGTGCACGAGTTCGTGCTGCCGCCTCTACAAGTGCGGAGAGGAGCAAACAAGGAAACAAAAGAAAAAGAGGAGGACGAGAGCGGAGAGAGACACACGTCGCACTCACGACGCCAAACGGCAGCGGCGTTCGCACACACAGACACACAGACACACAGACACACCGAAAGGGGAAAAAAAAAAAAATGAGTGACGACAAAGTACGGAGACGGAGGAGGAGGAGGAGGAACAAGTGAGCGGTGCTGGCGTGGGGTGGAAGACGATGAGTCCGCTCTCTTTTCCACGCCACACACACACACACACTTCGTGACCGGGACGTCTCCTTTCCCCCTCTCCGTGTTACAGGATTAGACGCCGGCTTCTCTGCGCACACACCGCCGTGTCGACTCTCTTTCTCTTTCTGTATGTCGCCCACCAACTCGTACACGCAACCACACACAACCACACACAACCACCCTCGTCTCTCTGCTTCGCAGAGGCGGGGAGAAGGAAAGGGAGGGAGAACGAGAAGAGAAAAAAAAAAAAGGAGAGAAGATAGAGGATGGCGCTCGGTGGCGTCGCCGCACCGCAGCAATGAAAGGCGACGCGTCACTGCGTGTGCGTGCAGGCGTGCGGTGTGTGCGTGTGCGTGTGACACGCGAAAAGCGATCTCACGCCGGGAGATACCCACCAGGGATGGAGAGAGGAGAGAGAGAGGGGAGCGGAGGACGGAGGCGAGTGGTGTGCGGCGCATGGAACAGCACGTCGGCGTCTCCCTTTCCCCTGTCCGCGTGTGTGTTCTTGTGTATGTGCGTGTGTGTGTGTGCTCGACGTCTTTCTCACTCCCTGAAGCGGGTGCGAGAGAGAGAGAGGGAGAGAGAGAGAGGTGCACCAGAGTCGACAGCTCAGCTCTGCGTGGCTGCCGCGCATCTGTCTGAATGAGAAAAGCAGGGAGGCTAGAGCGCGTCTACAAACGCGCATGTGTATGTGTGTGTGTGTGTGGCAGGGGGTGTAGTTTCTCTCTTTTTTTTTGCTTTGGCGGGGAGGGTGACGGGGGGGAGTGTGCACGAGCCGCCATGCGTCACAGCACCACGCGAAGGCACTTGAGCAGAGACAGTACCATGAGCGCAACGGAGCACACGTACCAGCGCACCAGCGCCGTGTGCGACACCCACAGCACATCCCCCTCATCCAGCAGCATCCACACGTAGAGAGCGGCACAGGCGCAGGCACTGAGGTGCTCGCCGAGGTATGTGACTAACGAGCCGCGCACGGTCCTGTACTCGTCCGATAGAGAGGGGCCGCTACCGTCAGTGCCCGGCGTCGCCGCCACCTCGCGCGCCTCGCCGTCGTTGGACTGGCCCGTGCGGCGTCGCTGCAGCCGCAGCCGGCGCACGTGTGCATAGGCGCACCCAAGCTCCATCCCGCACAGAAACACGGAGGTGACGGCCGCCACGTAGCCGGCGAGCGTGCCAAGCTCGAAGAACAGGTGGTGCGCGTGGAAGAGGAAGAGCGTCGCGGTGAGCAGTGCGTTGAGGAGCAGGAGCCACGACAGCTGGGTTTGCGCCATGGACGCGACACGACGCACACGCCACCACAGTCGACAGCGCCGTGGCCGCCGAGGGATCGCTGAGGGGGAGGCAGAGGCGGTCGCGTCCTCCGCCACGACCTCTACGGCAGCGTACTCCGGCGCAAATGGGTGGCGCGGGTGTCGGTGCAGACGCCGTCCGAGTGCCGGGACTGAGACGCTCTTGAATGAAAGATGCGCGGACGGCGGCGGGACCTTGACCGTCGTGGGTGGGACGCCACCACAGGCGTCGTGGTCCACACAGATGTCTCCCTCTAGCTCCACCGGTGCTCCCTCGGTGGCTCGCACGGCGGCATCGGCATGGACGGGCTCGGCCTCCGCACGCCGACGCGAGCGCGGTGGCGGCGCGGCGGATGGGCAGCGGTGCAGCTGCTGATAGCGGTGGCTGTACGACGTCACGAAGAGAACAAAGTCGCCGTTCGTGAAGAGGAATGTGTAGAGCACCTGTGACGGCCGCAGGAAGTACGTCAGACAGTTGGACACGAGGGAGAGCCAGTTCACCGCCGTGCAGAGCTTCTCCTCCAGCGGAAGGCGGTCGAAAAGAATGAGGAGTGGATCAGACGCCGTGGTGGCAGACGTGAGCGGCGGTGCATCCTCGTCCACCTCAGCCGCCGCTGCATCGGCGTCCTGGTCACCTTCGCTGGACTCTGCAGGCGCGACCAAGTCGTCGGCGACCGGGTCGTCCAGTGTCCGAGAGGACGTGGCGCACCACCGCCGGCTGCCCCCGTGCTGGTGGTCTGTAAAGGCACAGCCGGTGCCGTGCCTCTCGTCGCCATTACGCGGAGAAGAGAGTGTCAGCGACGGTGCGGTGCCGCTGTCCACCTCAGCAGCCTCCGCCGCTCCTAGAGGGCTCGAAAGATCGGCCGCCTGCCGCCACGCGCGGCAGCCGAGAGAGATGAGCGTGAAGCCCAACAGCAACACATCGCTCGTGATAAGCTGCGCCGCGGACGGCGTCGGTGGAAGCAGGCCTACCTGGGGCCAGCGCATCACACTCGATGTGCCCTCCTACAGCACCGCATCTGACGGCAAATCCAGTGGAGAAGAGGGAGAGGGAGAGACATTGGGAGGAGCAAGGAAAGCAAGAGTTCTTTGAGCAACCACGGGCACACGCCCCTGCATAGCCGCGGGCTGTCAGTGTGTGTTGGTGTGTGTGTGTGTGTGTGTGTGTGTGTGTTGTTGTGTGTGTTTCGGTGTCTCCCACGGGAGCAGGTGCATCTGTAGAGGTACGCAGAAGCACCTGCACAGCTGGAGAGAGATGGTGTCCCACACTGCACCATAGGGTCACCGCTGCACCCGTCCCTGTCGGACGCATCACCGCACAGGCCCGGACGCACGCACGCATGCCAAAACAAACAAGAATGGGAGAAGGGGGGAGGGAGGGGAGGACGAGCTCATCCTCCATCACACACAGCCTCACACACACAGCCTCTCCGCTCCCGTCCTCCACCGCCGCCACTTGTCCAGCACGTTGCTGAGGGGGGGGGGACGGGAGAGGGGCTCTACGCGGATTTTGGTGACGAAGAGGCAGAGAAGAGAAGTCGGGACACGCGGGCGGTGGGGGTGCGGCACCCTGCGCCATCGTCACCGCCCGCCTCCGTAGGGGCACCGCCACCGTCCGCCGGTTGAATCGGCGAGCACCCGAGCACCCACTCGTACACGTGAGCAGCATCGCGTGTGCGCCCCATCCCTGCCTCGGCGTCGCTGAGGATTGACGACGCAGCCAACGCAGCTGGCGTGGCCCTTGCCGCACCACCACCGCCGCCGCCGTAGAAGGCGAGGTAGTGCTGCAGGTAGTCGTCCGAGGTGCGCAGTGGCTGCGTGGCTGACTCACGCCGAGCAGGAGTTGGAGGCGCCACGGAGCGAGCGGCGAGGGGGCGGTTGTGGGTGTCGCTCCTCCGCCGCCGCGGGTGAAGTCGCACTTCGAACAGTGGTGTGGCAGCAGGTGCTACGCCTCGACGCTGCACTGCGAGGGGGGAGTAGGAGGCAAAGGACGACGACGACGACGGCGATGAGGCGGATGTCGGGTTCACGGGAGTGGGCGAGGACAGCGCCGGAGATGCACCGAGCGACCACGGCGACTGCGGCAGCTCAGCAGTCGACGGACTCCCAGACCCCCTGTGTAGAAGAGGCCGCGCACTGACTGTCGGCGCTACTTGGCAGCACCGCTCCAAGCCAGCGAGCAAGGCGGCGTACTTGGCAGGTGCAGGCGACGACGCTGCCGTGAGCGAGCCGCTTTCCATGGACGCTGGCGAAGGCCAAAGAAGTGGTCGCGCCGTCCGTGAGGTCAGCAACAAGCACTTGAAGAGTAGACTCACTCTCTCTCTCTCTCTGTGAATCTACGCACACACGCGATGGGGCAAGGGGGGGAGGGAGTCTCTGTGCTTGTGTGTATGTGGATACGAAAAGGAAAAAAACAAATGTGTATGTGTAGAGCGGTCTATGGATGTGAGTGTGTGTGCGTGTGCGTGCAGTTGAGGCTGGCGGATGTAACCATACCCGTCCTGTCTCGGCGCTGACAGATGACGGTGGGGATGTCTGCACCGCTGCCGAGATGTGTATGAGTGTGTGTGTGTGTGAGACAAAAGGAGGGAGGGAGGGAGGGGCATGGTCCATTGCTTCCACTTGGCGAGGTTGATGTGTCGTACTCCTGGTCCTTCTTCATGCGATTGCTCTTGGATTTTTTTTTTTTGGAGGAGAAACGGGGGGGAGCGGGGAAGGCAGCACGAGTCGCGCGCTCGCAGCGTCGGCTGCACTGCTTCTTCAGCGCTGCTGTCCGACGAGCATTCAGCTCGTGTGCACCTGCCGCACCACGCCGCAGGTATGATGCCGATGATGAGGCGAAACAAAAAAAAAAGAAGAAGAGAGAGGAACAAGAAGACGTGGTGCACGCGAGAGAGAGAGACAGTGGAGCGCACGGCAGAGGGAGGGCTGACGACGATGGACGATGTCACGACATGTGACGGCGCGTGATAGCGCTCGGAGAGCCAACACAGCGAGAAGCAGAGGAAAGGAAGAGAGGGTGAGAAAGAAGAAGCACTGCGTGCGTGTATGTGTGTGTGTATGGCTGCCTGTCCCTCCGTGTGCCTCTACTTCAGAGCGGACTACAGAGAGAGAGAGAGAGACAAGAGCGGAGGAGAGGGGGGGGGAATGGGGGACACAACATGCACATGTGCACGGTGAAGCAGGAAAAAGGGAAGCGGGGCTACAGAGAACACGAGACAGGAGAGAATGACAAGTAACAGCGGGACGACCGACGGCATAAAGTGTTTTGCATCGCAGATGAGGAGGGGAGGAGGAGGAATAGCGTACAGAGCGATGCAGAGCCGCGGCTGCGCTGATGTGTGAGTGAGAGTGAGAGAGTGTGAGAGTGTGTGTGTGTGAGAGAGTGCCGTATCTGTTTGTGTGTCGCTCTTCGTATCATCTACCTCCCTCTCTCGTTTCTCTGCCACCCCCACGGAGAGTGTGAGAGTGTGCCGTACGTGGGGAGTGGCAGAGAAACGGGAGAGGGAAGTAGATAATACGAAGAGCGACACACAAACAGAGAGAGAGAGACGTCGACAAGACGGCGGCTACTGATAGGGGGGCGGGGAGAGGTAGGATCCTGTCTTGCGGTGCGGTGTGCGACATCACATGTACGGTGCGCGAGCCATCGGCAATGGTGACCGTCGCGGCGTCGACGCCGCGCTGCACTGGAATGCGTATGGGCTGTGGCGACCCGCCTCCTCCGTCGCGTTGCACGGCGTGCCTTCCTGGGTAGAGCGCGCTGGGGTGAGGGGAGACATGGAGGCGGCAGTGTCGTAGCCGCTGCGTCGGCGATCGCGCGAGGCGTGTCGCCGCGACGGCCGTGACTGAGACGTGGAGGAGCACACCGTGGCGGGAGCCCATGGCACTGCTGCCTGTGTGACCGCAGCGTTGGCGCCGCGCGAGTCGTCATTGCCGTAGGGGACCCACCCTGGAGGTGGCGCGAGTGCCAAGGGCGGCGGCGGCAGCCGTTGGGAAGAGGCGAAGGACGCTGTCGGCGACATGGTGCCGCTCGCATAAGGTGCGCCGGCGGGGTCGGCACAGTAGACGGGAGTGGGGAGGTACAGCATAGGCGGCGGAGGCTGTGACACGGGCGGTGTCGGCAAGCTGACAGCGCCACGGTCGCGGCGGTGGTCGCGGTCACGGTCACGGTCACGGTCACGGTCACGGTCACGGTCACGGCTGCGGTCGCGGTCGCGGCTGCGATCACGGTCGCGGCTGCCGTCGCGGCTGTGGTCGCGGCGAGAGGAGTCGGAGCGGCTTGAGCGGTGCCGCGTTGGGCTCTTCCTCGACGACCGACGGCGCCTCCGCCTTCCCGGAGTGTCGTCCCCGCGCCGGCCCTTGTCGTCCTCGTCGTCGTCACCGCTGTCACCGCGGCGGCCGCGGCGCCGGGGGAGGTGGTAGAAGCAGCAGCAGAGTACACGCCGGAACCAAATCACGCAGAAGACCGCGACGGCCATTAGCAGGTACGCGACGAGGTCCAGCAAAACCAGCTGCCAGCATCGCCGCCGCACCGCACACACCACATCGAGCGTACCACAGCTCGAGCACGACGGCGCCGCCGGTGGCATCTCTGTGGTGCCGCCACCGCCCTTGTCCGCCGTGCCGCCCTGCGTGCCGTTGTTGAAGTCTGTCCCCACCACCATCCACGACACCACACGAGAGTCGGTGATGGACTCCTGCGCGTTGCGCACCACGACGGTGCAGTTGGCCTCCCCGGACGCAAAGGAGTCCTGCATGTACACGTGGAAGGTCAGCGTCGACTGCTGGTTCGCGCCGAGGGACAGCGTCTGTGCGGCGATGGGAAACACGCCGGCGGTGCAGCGCACGGTACCGACCGTGAGTCGCCCCGTCACCGCTGCCGTGTTGCGCACCGCCACCGTCAGCACACCGTCCCGCGTGCTCGCCTCCAGCGTCGGTTTGTTGAGGGCCGCGTCGATGATGCGGCCGTTGGCGATGCCGACGGTGAACTCGAGGTCGTCGGCGCTCACGGTGATCGTAATCATCGTCGCCGCTGCGGCGGTAACGCGGTAGGACATGTAGGGCGAGGTGCTCGCGTCGCGCTCCAGGTGGAAGGCGCCGATGCTCGCGGCCATGTACTGCCCGCGGTTGCCGGCGGCGATGCGCTGCATGTCCGCGGTGCGGTGGTCCTCCAGTTGAGAGCTGAGGCAGCTGCCGGGGCGGAGGTTGCACTTGTTGCCCTGCGAGGCGAAGGCTTCGTAGGAGACGCCGACCTTGTCGCACTCGCGCCCGTTGAGGGTGACAAGGTTCGTTGGCAGCAGCATCCACTCCGCCGCCCCTGCGCGCACTCGTGCATCGTCCAGTGGAACGGCAGGCGCAAAGAGCATGCGCGATGTGAGGTCGAGGGGCTGCTCCACGGGGGCGTAGTTGCCGACGATGCGTGCCGCCACGTCCCACCCCTTCCCGACAGACTCCCCGTTGTTGGAGGGGGAGAGCTGCAGCACGACCTCCTGCGTCGTTGTCGACGCCTCCTGCGTGCCGTCCCCGGCAACGTCGCGCGACAGCGTCAGGTTCACCGTGAACCACGTGATGTAGCCGCCGATGGTGTACCCGCTGTACCAGCGGTCCCCGAAGCGCAGGCAAGAGGCGGTGGTGTACTGGTCGAAGATGTTGCACGCGGCGTTTGCGCGTGCGTCGGGGCGGCACAGGCCGAGTGTCTGGCACATGCTGCAGTCGCAGCAGAAGCCCTGCGAGTACGGGATCGCATGGCCGGCGGTGTCGTGGGCCAACCCGCACGTCGCCGTCTGCGCGTCGAAGTCCGCGTTGCACTGGTTCAGCAGCCTCCCCTTCACCGTCGCCTCGTACGGCTTCGCGTTGTAGTTTTGGAGGTAGAAGAGAGGGTAGCGGTAGCGGACCGCGCTGCGGCTGGCCGTGAGACGTATCGGGGAGAACTGCACGGCGGTCTCGTTGGTGCCCGTCGTGTCGGTGGCACTGCTGATGAAGACGACGGACTCCTCGTCGGGCAGCTGGCCGGCCTCGACTGTCAGCGCCACGACCATCTTGCGCGTGCAGTTGATGTGGTCCTCGCCCGTGTTGGAGCAGTGGGAGATGAGAGACGAGGCGACGATCGCGGCCCTCGCAGGAGGAGCGAGCCAGACGCTCAGCAGAAGCACGCACACAGCAGCGGAGTAGATGGCCCTGCATGCCGTGGCTATGCGAGCGCCGCCTCGACCGCCACCGCCGCGGTGCAGAGAACGTAGACGAGGCGGTGCGCAGCGCAGGTGTGTCGCGCTGAACTCACGGATGCCATCGCCACATCCACCACAAGCACCGAGTATCGCGGAGACGGATGCGAGGAGGACAGCCCCGAGCAATGCGAGCCCATCCGCCGACGCAACCGGCGAGAGCCACTGCAGCTGAGACGGCAACGATGCCATGGCAAACGTCCAGTGCACACCGAGGAGGCGGTACAAACAAGTACAAAACACTGACGAGAACAAGACAAAAAACAAAGAAAAAGAAGAAGGTGAGTGCATAGCAGAATGTGCGGTGTGCGTTGTGTGTGTGTGTGTTTTTTGTTTGTTTGTTTGTTTGTCTGTTTGCCGTCCGTCCGCTGCTAACAAGCCGGGCAATGGAGCGGCGAGACGGGAGCGGCGCGCTGGAGTCGGTCGATGCTGAAGAGCACGAGGAGTCGAGCACGAGAAGCAGAGAGAAAGAAAGGTAGCGGAGAGGGGACAGACGGAGGGAAAGTCTGTCTGTGTGTGTGTCTGTGTGTGTGTGACGGAGAGCGAGAGAGTGAGCGTGTAAGACGCTTGTGTCTGGCGTGTGAGCACATGTGTGCGTGTGTGTGTGTGTGTGTGTGTGTGAGTCGAGGAAGAGCCAGAGAGAGAGAGAGGGAGGGAGAAGAAGTACAGCGCCGTACGCAGAGAAGGCGGTCGCAACTACCGCATCGCGCCAGATTGCGCGCGTCGATGTGGAGAGACGATAAAGTGGAGCGAGGACGTCAGCTTCTCAAGAAAGAAAGGGAGCGACACACGGGTCTGCGCGCAGTTTGCGCCTCCACAGCAAGGTGCAGTGGTCGCGCACGTGAGAAGGGAGCGTCCGCCCCTCACACACGTACGCGACGACAAGTAGAGAAGACAGACACGCGCACGCACGCACGCACATCCAAAGCAGAAGAGAAAACCACCGAGTCTGACCACAGGCACGCGTAGCAAGCGACGGAGAGGCGAAACATGTGCCCCCGCACACCCACACACACACACACACACGCAAGCACACACCCTTCACACTTACATATATGCACATGCATTTTGCACACATGTGTGCGCGTGTGAAGGTGTGTGCGTGTGTGTGTGTGTGTGTGTGTGCGTGTGTGTCATCGCGGTGCACAGTAGCTTGAGACTAGGAGTCGAGATGTCTGGGAGGGAGAAAGGAGGAGGAAGAAGAAGAGGTTGGATGGGGGGACGGAGACCACCACCGCGTCAGCTGTAGCGGACGGGCAGCTCCAGCACCTCGTCGTTCAGGTCCACCGTCTCGGCCATGATGACGACGCCCTTCGTCTCCTCCTCCTCCTCCACGTAGGTGTACATGCCAGGGAAGCTGACCTGCAGAAACGTGTTGCTCGTCATGTTTGCCGTGCGAACACCCGGCGGCGGCAGCAGCGACTCGCTGTCTGTCTCGTGCCGGCGAAAGCGCGGAGTGAGGCCGAGACGCACGTCGAACAGTGCCTGGTTGCCTGGTGGAATAGGAATCGTGTAGTCAAAGCTCGAGTAGGAGATGCCGGGGAACGTGTGCGGCGTCTTCAGCGATTTGAAGATCTCCACCATCACCTTCAGCTCCACACGCACGCACTCCACGGTGTGCCGCGCGCAGTGGTTGCGCACGCGCACGCGCAGCGTGATGCCGCTCACCGGCCATGGCACATCCGGCGCCGCCGTCGCCAGCTCCGGCGATGGCACCATGCCAGGGGCGTGAATGGACGCTCCGCCTAGCTGCGGGTAGCCAGACGACGCCGGCGGTCGAACGCCGAGGGCCTGCGAGGCGCCGATGTCGTCCGCCAAGAGCACCGTCCGCGCGCCGACCACGAGCACCTCCGCCTCGAGCGCGTTCTGTGGTTGGAGGCAGCACATGTTTCCCAGCCAACCACAGCGGAAGGTCTGGTAGAGCGCCGAGACGGCCAGGTGTGTGTCTTCGTGGTGCTCCAGCAGCCCCGCCGCCACATCAGCCGCCTTCACCGTCTCAGCACCGCCGCCCTGGTCGGCACGCCTGCGCGACCTACCCGCGCCGTCCGCCTCGCGCGGCGCATTTGTCGGGCGCTGGTGCAGGTTGTGGCTGTCGATCTGGTAGTACTCCGCCACCAGCTGGCGCCGCGGCATCACGGACAGCACGTCGAAGCGGGCGGCGGTGGTGAGGTCCGACGGGCCGGTGAGGGGCATGCTGGCAAGGCGCCGGTTTGTGCGCTCGCCCACGACGTCGTCGCCCGCGTCGATGCCGTCCTCCCCCAGCGTTCTGTGCTCCCCCGCGGCGGCGGCGGCCCTGCTGAAGGTGTCCTCGGCGTCATGGGCGGCACCGCACATGTTGTGGCGTACCTTGAACCGCCACGAGCCGGCACCGTTGCCGGGAAAGAGCATCGTGGCGGACGCCGAGTACTTGAGCTCCCCCTTAGCGCCCACGAAGGAGTAGAAGAAGGACGGCGGCAGCCACGGCGGCAGGCGGAACATGAAGGGGAAGCGATGGGTGCCGGGCATCAGCACCGGGAACTCCACCTCCTCCGCCCTGGCGGCCGGCCGCGATTCACCGCCACCCAGCACCGGCTCCTGGCTGCTCACTCGGTTGGGGCCGCTGGCGCCAGCCTCTGCGGAGGCTGCGGTACCTGCGCCGGCACTACCGCCGCCGGTGGTGTGCGTCGTCGTGGCGGCCATCTCGATCCCGCTGTGCAGCAGCTGCTCTCGGGTGTAGTGACTGTAGGCGTCTTTCTTCGGCTTCGTCGGCGCCACCGCGGTGTACGGGGTGGCGCAGTGCTGCAGGAAGAGCATCTCCTCCCGCACCTGCGCCGTTGTTTCCCCGTCCTCCGTCTGCGTCTTGAAGCCTGCGAGCGTCACGTGGCGGTCGAGGTACACCCGCGATGAGGTGTACTCGTTCAGCAGCGCATCGAACTCGCCTTGGTCGTCCCAGACGCAGCTCTTCTCCACGGCAAGAAAGACGAGGCGGACGGCCTCGTAGACGACGCCGTTTCTGTGCGCCGAGTCCACCCTCACCTTCACCTCGCCGTGCAGCACCCCACCCGGGGCCACCTCCGTCTCCGTGACGGAGATGGCGAGCGAGACGCCGCGACTCGACGGCATCCGCAGAGACGTCCACGAGGCGCAGCCCACGAAAAAAAAAAAAAAAAAAACGCCACGCCACTGGCACCACCCACACGACAAATGGTGTGGCGCAACGCTGCCCCACAAGCACTACGTGTATACACTTGTGTGTGTCTCTCTGTCTTGCAGACGGCTCTGTGTGTGGCGGAGTCTCGCGGTGACGGACGTGACGGCGTCGGTTGAGCGTGCTGCTGCAACGGAGGCAGAGAGAGAGAGAGGTCTGATACAGACGGCGCAAGCACCAAGGAAGAAGTGTATAGGAAGCAAATGGAAACAGAAAACGAAGAGAGAGCGGGGGAGGTACTGTGTGTGAGGAGGAGGAGGAGGAGGAGGAGGAGGAGGGGGAGGGAGGGAGATGGAGACGTGCACCACGTGAAAGGAGAACGCCGTGCACGCCGGTGAGCGACGCGGCAGCAGCGGTGACGAGAGGAGGGAAGACGACAACAACGATCCGTGGGAGGATACACGGCACGCTCAGGAGAGAAGAAGGCGAAGATACCAGTAAAACGAGGGAAGAGGAGGGAGGGGGGGACGAGGAACAGTTCCACCGGAGGTGTTTGAGACACCACAGGACAGCTGCTCGTACACACACACACACACGCACGCCAACTCTGTTCAAAATGCACGCGTTTGAGTGTTTCTGAGTGACTTGTATGTCGGGGAAGTGGCGGCACCAATAGAGTACACAACGACAGCCTGCGTCGGCTTCGACGTCACCGCGCGGTCCCTTGGTCGATCCAAGGTGAGAGAAGGGGGAGGAGAGGAGAGACGGGGGTAAGAGAGGCCGCGTCTTGCACGGGGCAACAAGAGAAGAGAGACTTGTTTTTTTTTTTGCTTTCAGACAAATAGTGTGTGTGTATGTGTGTATGTGCGTTCTCGCGTACCTTGGCGACATGAGTGTGCGTGTGTGAGTCGCAGGCAGAGGAAGGGGGGAGATGGGGAAACGGCGACGACGCGTGACAATGTGTGCGAGAGAGAGACAGCGAGACATCGAGGGGCACTTATGCGTTTTTTTACTTCCTTTGGGGGGAGAGAGAGGGCCGTGTACGTGTGCATGTGTGTGTGTGCGTACATCAGTGCATGTGCACGAGTGTGCTGCACAGAGACACCGTGACCGAGACTCGTGTACTACCTCTCCCTCTCGCCCAGAGCCCGTGACGTCTCACCACAACCGCCTCCACACACACACACAAAAAAAAAAAAGGAGAGGAGGGGAAGCGGAGGAAGAAGGTGCACTGCGGCACAGCGTAGCTCCCCTCTCACAAAGGCAAATGGTGAAAGCACTTGTCTTTTTCTTTTTTTTTTTACTTTGCGGTGCTGCCCATGTAATCACGGGATCGTACTGTACATGAAAAACACGTGTTTCACGAACACAGAGAGAGAGAGAGACACACACACATAACACACCACACCACACACACGCGCGTACGCGCACGCCAAGCTGGAGCTGTGTCCCTTGCACTACCGCGTGGCAGTGCGGTTCACCGGGGGCAGGTGCAGACTCGGCCGCGCTTCCCAGGTTCGCTCGTCGTCGTAGACGCAGTTGATGTTGGTCGTCTCGTCGTACGGCGCACAGTGCTGGTACGTCGCCCTGGCAGGGTAGCGGATGCCCATCGTGTAGCCCTTGTTGCTCGCGCGGTCGCCGTTGATGCTGCGGCTGTACATCGTGTCATCCTTGTAGTGCGCACCGGGGCCGACGCCGATGCTCTCCGTGCCGGCGCCGCCGCCGCCGCCGCCGCGCGGGTGGAAGTCGCCCTTGTGGAAGACGGTGCCGCTGCTGCTGGCGGCCTCTGCGAGGCGGTAGTGGCCGGGCCCCGGAACGCCGTTCTCCGCCGACGCGAACTTGGCGCTCAGCGTGTGGCCGAAGAGCGAGGCCGGTGCGCGGGGGGCCGTCGGGTCGTGATCGACGTTGTACGCCCCCGGCCCCGGCCGCGCGTTCGCCCCCTGCGCGAGGCGCGCCGCATCGGTCTCCGCCTTCTCGGCGGCGAGGCGGTGCGCGTTCGCGTCGTACGGCGCGGCGGTGAAGCGGCCGCCGGACGGCAGCGGCGACTCCCAGAAGGCACGCTCGCCTGTCGGCGAGTCACCCGGCGCCCCTGACATCGAGTGGGACGGCGCCCCCCGCGCGAGCGGCTCGTGGCGCCGGCCCGCGATCGTCTTGCCCTTCTTGAAGTCAAAATCGAAGTCGGACGGCAGCACCGGGAACGGCGGCGGGGCCGTGCCGCCGGGTGACCCGGCTCTCGCGCGCGTCGCCGCCGCCTCCGTGACGGACTGGCGGTCGAGCGCGGGATGCGGCCGCGCGAACTTGGGGGCGTGTCGCTGGTTCTTCTCCAGCCGCTTCGTTGCGCTGAGCGTGTTGTACGCCGCCGGGCCGGGGCCGGTCGTGTGGAACTCCCGGCCCCGCCAGCGACCGCCGAAGGTGGAGCTCTGGGCAAAAAAGCGCTTCAGCCGCACCTGGTCCGAGCGGTAGCCGATGGACGTCGGGTCGTCGTACGCGCCGGGGCCGGGCGTCTCGGCGGCCGCGCCGCCGCGGTGTCGACGCCGGGTGACGAGCGGCTCGCGGGAGCGCGGCAGCTCATCGCCGAAGCGCACGAGGTGGTAGGCGCCGGGACCCGGCACGCCCTCTTGCTCTCGCGAGCCCGGCAGCGTGGTGCGGAGGCCGAGGTGGACGCCGGGAGTGGGGCCGGAGACGGGGTGCAAGCGCTGGTGCTCCGGGTCCAGCGTGTCGAAGTGGCCCGGCGACGTGTAGGCGGCGGGGCCGGGAGACGCGTAGGCGCTCTGCCGCTCCCACTCTGACTTGAGGCGGCCGTAGAGACTGTACGCCGGCGTGTCGGGATACAGCGCCATGCTGTACTGCTTCGGATCGGCCGCGACTGGCACAGGGGCGCCATCGCCCGCGCCGACGGACGTCACCGCGGCGGCGCTGCGGAGCGGCGCGATGCGGGTGGCGCGACCGCTTCCGATCGTGGTGGGAACGGCGTAGGCCCCGGGGCCGACGCTGCATGACTCACCGCCGGCGGGCACGTAGTGGCGAGCCAGAATGGTGCGCTTCGAGGAGCCCGAGTTGGGCCCGAACTCGGGCGGCAGCTCGTACTCCCCGTTGCCCGGGCGGTGGTCCCGCAGCCGCAGGTGGGCGTAGTTCGTGAAGCCCCCGAGCATCGGATGCGACTCCCCAACACAGAGAGAGGAGCGAGGACGTGCAGAGAAGGAGAAAGAAGGGGGGGAGGGGGAGGGAGGAGGGCAGAGAGAGAGAGGGTGGTCGAGGCGGCCCGGCAAAAGGGCGCGCTGACGCGCATGTGCGTTCGCGTGTGTGTGTGTGTGTGTGTGTGTGTGACGCATGGCGTGAAAGTAGGAGAAAGAGAGAGAGATGCAACAGACAGATGAACATAGTGGAAGGTAAGAGAGGGGAGGGGAGGGGAGGGGAGCAGAGAGAGAGAGAGGGGGGGAGCTGCTTCCCGCCGCCCCCGCCCCACTCTCACCTCTTCACCACTCTCCGCAGTGGCACCCACTCCCACACTTTCCATGACAGAGGAGCGGCGCGGGATGCCGGCGAACGTCACCGCTCGCCCCGCATCACCCACCAGCCCCTCCCCTCCTCCCGTCTCCACCGTGCCGTGAGTTGGACAGCGCCACGGCCACCCGACTGTGTCTTCCCTCTCCCACACACACACACACCCCATCAACCACCACCGAGAGACTGCGCCGGCGTCGGTCGGGCGTATGTAGTCCCTCGTGGTGCTTCTCTTCTTCTTGTTTGTTTGGTTGTGTTGTGTCGCGTGACAAGAGAGATCAAAAGAAAAGGACGTGGGAGCCACGGAAAGGACAAGACAGAAAAAAAAAAGTGATCAAACGAGACGATCAAGAGTCCATCTCACCCGGCGACGACGGGAGGGCGACGACGTGTGACGTGTGACGTGAGGCGACAGGCGACATGCGCACCGTTGCCTTCTCTTTTTACTCGGCGGGCTTCTCCGTGGTCTCCACGGCCTCCTCCACCTCGCGCGGGTCGGCCTCGACGGACGTCGGGATGGCGCCGTGCGCGTTCAGCAGCGCCTGCGCGTCGAACTTCGGCGTGCGCACGACGCGCACCTTGCGGATGCGCAGCTCGCGCAGCGGCACGATGGGGTTGCAGCGGCGCAGCAGAGCGTCGCTCAGCACGTTGCGCGTCAGCAGCGACACGGCCTCCTTGATCTGCACCTTCGAGAGACGGCGCTTGATCATCTTGGTGGCACGCATGCGCAGCCACTTCACCATGCGCTGCTTCGCGTAGCAGTTGCGCGACTGCTGGTTCGCCTGCGGCTTCGTGAAGGCGACAACGAACAGACGCATCGTGTAGCCGTCCGCGGTCCTCACCTCCACGGTCGTCTCCATCGTCGTGCACCACTTGCGCAGCAGGCTCGCCATCCGGTCCGTCGTCATCTCCATCGAGTGGAACTGCGTCAGCAGGTTGCGGCCCTGCACCTCCTGCACCGTGAAGCGCACCTTGCGGTACGCCTCCTCCTCACCAGCGGACTGGTTCAGGTCGGCGAGGTTGGCCTCGAACACGCGGCCGCGCAGCACGTCGGCGGCAATGCGGGTGCCCTGGGTCTTGTTGCAGATTGTCTTGGCGAACTGGCGCTTCTCGAAGTTCGCCGGCGCCACGACGTCGTACCACTCCTTGCGCGCCATCGTCTCCTGCGCCTTCCCGCGCTTGCCGCGCTTGCCGCCCTTGCTGATGCGCTTGTTCTTGCCCAAAGCCATGGCTCTCGAACTGTCGATCTGTGGTAAGACACCGAGACCGAGTTGTGCAAAGTGAAGCGAAGATGTGCGATAGACACGCACACACAGATGCAAAACAAACAGCACGTTGCCACCACCGTTGGCAAGCAAGAGGGAGAGAGACGCGTGTGCAGGACGCGCGTGGGAGCATGTAGGTGTGTGTATGTGCAGATGTGTGTGTGTGTGTGTGGGCACAACCAGCGCAGCATCACAAGTTCAAGAGTGAGATGAGAAAGAGGGGAGGGTGAGAAGGTGGATGCGCGAGGCACATGGAGACAAACCAGAGGGAGAGAGAGAGCGTGTGTCCGTGCATGCATACACAAGGTTTAGCTTGGCGAGCGATGCGGGTGCCACGGGGAGGGGGAAGGTGGTGCTCGGCCTCCATGACTTGCGTGAGCGGCGAAGTCGTGTGGTGAGGCGCGGAGGGATGGGGATGGGAGACACGCTGTGGCCACCGCTTCCCCGTCTCCGGTCCCGTCCCGTCCCGTCCCGCTCCTCCGCAGCCTCAGAAGGGCGGGGGGGAGGCAGAGGAAGAGGGGACGTCAGTGCACCACACACACTGCACGGGTTGCGTCACCTCGTGCGTCTGTGTGTGTGTGTGTGTGGTGCCCCCCCCCCAACCTCAGCGCCATCAGCACCACCAGCAGCTCCCACCAGTCCGGTGCCGTGCCGACAGAGCCGCGATGCCAAGACGCGTGCAGCAGCAGCGCGGGTGCTCAGCAAGAAGAGGGAGGAGAGGAGGAGGAGAGAGGGTTGGGCTTATGCGTTTACGTGTGTGGATTGCATGTGCACTTCAGTGTCTGCTGCGTGTACCGTGGCTCCTCTGCGCCTGCTGCGACCGCGGTTGCACCCAACCACAGCGCCTCACACACGCACGCACACGCACGCACTCGTCGCTGGGACCAGCGTTGCGCGAGGGAGAGACAGAGAAGAGGGAGGAGCAGCGGCCGCATCCGTGACAGCAACTGCAGCGACGTGTTGCTCCTGCACACACATACACACACTCTGTGCGTCGGCGTCTCGTAACTTGCACGCGTTCTCCTCCCTCGGACTCGTAGAGCCGACGTGCCATTACGGTGGAGACTGGGATCCCACGAGGCCCTCAATGGCAATGGTGCACGTGTTGCGGGGCAGCAGCGACCACCACGACCACACAAACCAAGAGTTTCCTTTAGAAGAACAACAACTAAAAAAAAAAAAAGTGGAGTTGAGTCACACGTGCTGCCGTAGCGCCGGCGCCACCGTCAACGCCTACACCGAGTCACCCGCCGCTGCACAGCCCATCGCCGACAACGTGAGAGAAACGTCCCGCCACGCCAGCACACAGTGCGCGACCAAAGCATGAAGAATGTGAAGAGGAGACAGCGCGCGCCTGCGACGTGTGACGTGAGGCGACAGGCGACATGCGCACCGTTGCCTTCTCTTTTTACTCGGCGGGCTTCTCCGTGGTCTCCACGGCCTCCTCCACCTCGCGCGGGTCGGCCTCGACGGACGTCGGGATGGCGCCGTGCGCGTTCAGCAGCGCCTGCGCGTCGAACTTCGGCGTGCGCACGACGCGCACCTTGCGGATGCGCAGCTCGCGCAGCGGCACGATGGGGTTGCAGCGGCGCAGCAGAGCGTCGCTCAGCACGTTGCGCGTCAGCAGCGACACGGCCTCCTTGATCTGCACCTTCGAGAGACGGCGCTTGATCATCTTGGTGGCACGCATGCGCAGCCACTTCACCATGCGCTGCTTCGCGTAGCAGTTGCGCGACTGCTGGTTCGCCTGCGGCTTCGTGAAGGCGACAACGAACAGACGCATCGTGTAGCCGTCCGCGGTCCTCACCTCCACGGTCGTCTCCATCGTCGTGCACCACTTGCGCAGCAGGCTCGCCATCCGGTCCGTCGTCATCTCCATCGAGTGGAACTGCGTCAGCAGGTTGCGGCCCTGCACCTCCTGCACCGTGAAGCGCACCTTGCGGTACGCCTCCTCCTCACCAGCGGACTGGTTCAGGTCGGCGAGGTTGGCCTCGAACACGCGGCCGCGCAGCACGTCGGCGGCAATGCGGGTGCCCTGGGTCTTGTTGCAGATTGTCTTGGCGAACTGGCGCTTCTCGAAGTTCGCCGGCGCCACGACGTCGTACCACTCCTTGCGCGCCATCGTCTCCTGCGCCTTCCCGCGCTTGCCGCGCTTGCCGCCCTTGCTGATGCGCTTGTTCTTGCCCAACGCCATCTTTTCTCTACACGGGAGTGAAGCCGACTCCTGTACGTGTACGTGTATGTGTGTGTGTGTGTGTCTCTGTGGTGCGAACCGATTGGAGGAGAGGAGAGGAGCGATACAGCATCAGATGTGGCGGTCCCACCGCACCACCAGCGGCGGCGGTGGCACCGAAAAGAACGGAGTTGGTGGGAGGGCAGACAGGCGATGCGGCATGCGTCCTGCGGTCGTGACAGGCACCTGCAACGAGACAACACGACCACCATCGCCCCTCGCGCTACCCGCTCCCTTCCTCCATCACCTCCGCCTCTCCTGCTGTCACCCTCCTCCCACACTCGTCGTTGATCCGTGTGCACGGGGGGGAGGGGCCGCTGGATCCGGCGCCCGCCTCCTTCGCTGAAGTGAGCGCCGTTGAAGTTGCTGCGCACTTTTGTTTTCTGTTGTTTTTTTTTTTCTTTTACGCCAGTGTTTGTACGTGTGTGTGTGTGTGTGTGTGTGCATCCGTGAGGAGGATACGGGCAAGGCGAGCACCACCTTCCCTCCCTCCCCTCCCCTCCCCAGCTGCTGCAGCACAGACTCACTCTCGTCCGTGCGATGCTGCCGGCGCACCGGGGAGAGGGGGAGAGGGGGAGAGGGAGGGGGCGGCAGCAGCGGAGGCAAAGCGAGTCTGCTACAGCACCGTACACTGCGAAGCTCAGTCGGTTAGGGCGGAGAAGGAGAGGCGGGCGAGGCGTCTGCCTTCCGCACACACACACACGCACACACGTGCACCATCCCCTTCCCCCAACTCGCGCTTCAACTATCACTGCGCCAGGAAGAGCTCACCGTCCACTGACACACCAACCGCGGCGGCGCCGCCGTCGTTGCACGTGGTCACCCAGCCGCCCTGCCACACCGTCGTGCAGCTGACGGATGTGCTGAGCCGCGTGCGGAACGTGCCGCCGGGGCCGGCACCATCGACGTCGCCTTCCCCGCCTGCACGCGCGCTCTGCTCCGTCGCCTTGAGCGCGTCGCTCCGCTGCCTCCGCTTCTGCTGTGCCTGCGACACCACGCGAGCCGCCAACGACAGCTGCTCCGCGGCCGCCGGGTCGTGCTTCTCATGGAGTGGGATGAGCCGCACCTCGGCATCGATGCCCGCGCACACGACGCCGCGACCGCCGGCGACAGACGCTACGCTGCCGACGACGTACTTGAGCACGCTCGACGAGGTGAAGAGACGGTTGAACTTGCGCAAGTCGTAGACGCACAGCGCGCGGTCCACCGCGCACGCGACTTCGAACGGGTTCGCCGTGCCGCAGACGTCACGTACTTGTCCCACCGTGCTGGTGAGCCGGCCCGGCACGAGCGGCGGCGGCGGCGGCGACGAACAGCGCGCTGCAGTGGCGGCGGCGGCGGCGGCGACTCCGGCTCCGCTGGCGACCTCGCCGCTGTCGAGCCGCTCCGCTTCGGCGCTGGCAGCCGCCGCTGCATCCTTCGCCGCCAGCCACTCCGCCTGCGCCGCGTACACCTCGCCGAGCGACAGGACAGCGCTTGGACAGCGGACATCGTAGAGCGTGGCCAGGCAGCCCTCCACGATGAGCGTGCAGTGTGGCGCGGCCTGTGCGGAGGGGCAGAACATACCGGTGGGGGCGTGCGTGGTGCTGTAGGTGCGCACCACGGTCTGCCGCGCGGGGTCGATGAGTCGCACGTCATGAAAGAACTCGCGCGCAGAGACAAGCTGCACCGCCGCCGCCGCCGTGCGCGTCTCACCGCTGTCGAGGGCCCCCAGTCCAGCCCAACCTGGGGCCCCGCGCGTCACGGCGAAGAGACTCGCTGTGTCGGAGGCGCCGCGTCCCATGCGCGCCGCGTCTGAGGAGAGGGACGAGTGCGCGGGTGCGATGGCCGTCCACACGCCGCCGCTGCCGTCCTCGCCATCTGCGCACGGTGGCACGCCGTCACCGCGGGGACGCTTCGCCACCGGCTCCACCGGGTCGGTCCACGCATACGCGTACGTCGCCCCCACCTCGTCACTCACAAAGAGCGGGGCCGAGACGCAGGAGTCGCTGTCCACCTCAGCGCACGTCGCCGGCGTCCACAGTGCGGTGATGCGCCGCTGCGAGGGGATGACGGCGCTGCGCAGCGGCAGGGACGGTGTGGTGGGGTCGCGGTAGAAGGTGAGGCGTGTGCCGAAGGTCGCGTCGATCGTCGCAAGACTGGCGAGGCTGCGCTCGGCGGCGGAGGTGGACGCGCCAGCACGACTCTCGTCTGCCGCCGCGCCGTCGCCGTCGCGCGCGCGCTCTCGCGCCGCCGTGCCGTCGCCCTTCAGTCGGCAGCGGCTGCCCAGCACGCGAGATGACTGCGTCGTGGACCAGGCAACGTGCGGTCGCGCGCCGCGCGGAACGTACACGCGCTGCCCTCCAAGCGGCAGCACGTCGCTGACGGTGGAAAAGGTGAAGGACATGTCGCACACAGACCTCCCTCTCTCACCTCACACACACACACACACACACACTCCCCGTATGAGTCGACGAGGGCACAGACAGGAGGTGTGTCTCTGTACTCTGTGTGTGAGTCTGCAACAGATGCGGTGGCGCTGTCTCACGCAGTCTCACCCTGCGAAAGGAAGAGAGCCACAGCGGCGGCAGCAGTGAGGCACGGCACGCGGCCGCAGGATGGCGGGGGCCGAGAGGAAGTGGAGGAAGCAAGCGGCACGGAGCGGGATGACGCCGCGTGACGAGCACACAACGGAGAGGGATTTGCAAAAAGAAAAAAAATGTGAAGGGCCAGAGAGAGAATGTGTGTGTGTGGGTGGGGGGGAAGAGGAAGAGACAGACGTGGATGTGTGGTGACACGACTGAATCAGTGTGGCGTGTACCCGCGAGGAGTTCAACGCAGCAAAGTACCGCCGCGACATCCTCTCGCCGCAGTGCACGACGCTGAGGAGGCGGAAGAGGAGACACCGGACACGAGCCCTCCTCATCCCCTCCCTCCCTCCCCCTGCGTGCTGGGACGGGCCACCGCTTCTCGTCCCTCTCCTCCGTCCTCCCTCGTCACCCCCCTCGCTCTCGCTCTCTCCCTCTCGTCCTCTGCTGAAGAGGAGAGAGAGGGCGAAGCAGAGACACACACAGACACACACGCACACGCGGGGAGACGGACAGAGAGACTCAGCACGAGAGGAGCGGACGATGATGTCCAACAGAGCACAGTCAGACTCGCTATTGGTTTCTTCTTGTTGTTGTTGTTTTTGTTCATGTTCTCTCAGAGCAATGAATGCCACGATGCCAGTACTCACGCACACGCATATATATACGCACACGCATACAGGTGCACGAAGGAGCTACAGTCGTCGACGGATGCAGTGGCACCGACACACGTACCAGGTAAGCTGCGGTGACGGGGGGGACGGGACGGGACGGGACGGGGGAGAGCGGCGAAGCGACGGCGGCGATCGAGGGGGAGGGAAGGAGAGAGAGGGGAGGGGGAAGACACAGAGAGAGACCACACCAAGTAAAACAGCGAGCAGTAGGACATTCGTTTTGGGGTTTTCTTTTTTTTTTTCCTTTCCCCTCGTTGACCCTCCAACAAGCGCAACAGGCGCCAACAACAACAGAAAAAAAAAAAAGATACAGAAGCACAAACATACACGCACACACACACACACACACACCAGCATCTGCGTGTGTGTGTGTGTGTACACCACGAAGCAACACGACAGTGACAGCGGCAGCAGCCGCGAATCCAACGCTCGTCACAGAAAGAGAAGGGAGAGATGAGAGACAGAGACAGAGAGAGTGAGACGGAGAGAGAGAGAGAGAGCAACACACACGCACGAAGGAACGCGCGCAGGATGCGGCGTCGCACGCGCTGAGATGATGACAGTCAGCAACAGCGACAACACCAGCGACGAATGCAGAGCAAAGCAGAAAGAAAAGGAAAAAAAAAAGACGCACATGGGTAGAGATACTGGTGTGTGTGCAATGTGTGCCTCCTCTCCCTCCTCCTCCCACCTCTCCATCCCTAGTACGATGGGTAAACAGATTTGGCAGGAAACACGAATGAAGTTTGTGTGCGTGTGTGTATGTGGAGGTGGAAAGGCGGAGAAGCGGCGGAGTGGATCAGCACAGTGCACATTCACACACACACACACACACACACACACAGAGACACACACACAGAGACACACATACACACATACACACACAGACACGCGCACCAGTGCGGGTACAATGTGAGGGAGCGGGAGACACAAACACAGACAAGCGTGCACGTATGCGTACGAAGGGAACGCGGTGGCGGCGGCACACCTCTCCTTCCGTGGAAGTGGAGGAAGAGAAGGAGGTCTGAGACGCAAGACAGAGGCGGAGAGAGAGCAGAGGAGAGAAGAGAAGACGGTGGCAACGACAACAGCGGGGCATCATCGCGTGGAGTCGCGAGTCGCCCTCCGCAGTCCCCACCACCACCACCAACACTCGCCACCACCCCCACCTCCGCCCTGCTTCCATCGCTGCCTCGACTTCGTGGCGTAGCCGCACCCTCATCCACATACGTACGAGCTCCATGTGTGGGGGGAGACCACAGTGCATCACACGCACATAAACACACACAGACATACACATGAACATACACCTACACACGCAAAGAGGGACGCGGCAACCTCGTTCTCACCCCGATGACACACAAACACACACACAAACACACAAAAAAAAAGTGGAAAAGACGAACATGAGCTGTCTATACATGATCCTTGTCCTCCTCCTCCCGCTCCCCACACCGCACATCGCACATCGCACCGCCTCCCGCCTCCCGCCTCACGGCCGTGGCGATGGGACAGCCGAGGACGGTGGAGCACCACCGCGCCACAGGAGGCGAGGTGATGAGAGCAAGAGGACACCAAGAGAGGGTGCGTGTGGAGGCGGTGTGGTACCGTATAGTGGTAACGATGCTCACCACAGCCGGGGACAAGCGGAAGTCGGGAGGCAACACACACACATACACACACAGACACATACACACACATACAGACACACATACACGCAGCAATAGGAGCGAAGAGAACAACAAGGCTCAGAGACGGTAGTGCTGCAGCGCTACTGCACCACAGCCTCCCGTCGTCTGCGCAACCACGCCTTCATGAATGCCACCGGGTCCTCAGGCTGTGCGTCAAGAAGAGCTTCGCTCAGCTCGTTGAAGAGAGCCGGGATGTTATTCTGGCGGAAGTACGACTCGCGAGGGGCGTGGGACGGCGAGCCGGCGCTGCTGCTGCCGCCGCTGCTGCTGCTGGCGGAGCACGTCCCGGCCACGTGAGGAGAGCCGCCGCTCACGGTTGCCTCTGAGCTGGTGGATGAGCGACGGGCGGCTGCCGCCACGCTGGTCGAGGACGGCAGAGGAAGAGGGGCGCCGACGGCGCGCGTATTATGCGGCGAGCGCGGGCCGCTCGCTCTGGTCAGACCGGCTCGGCCCTCGCCGACGGTGCTCACGGGCCGGCCACCCTCTCCTGGGAGCTCCGCGGCGGAGCTGCTGGCGCGCGGCGGCGGCACCACCGGCGGCAGTGACACGCCGCCGATGGACGATGTGCCGGCCGCAGCGGCGGTCGAGGCACCGATGCCGTGCGGGGAGGAGGAGGCGCGCGTGGGTGTGGCGCGGGTGAGGGCCGGCAGCGTCACGACAGAGGAGCGACCCTCCGAGGCGGCGCGGGGAGCCGGCGACGGGCCGCACGTCAGACTGCCTGCCTGCGGTGGCGGCGGTGTCGGCGGCGGCGGCGAGTTGTGCAGCGTCGACTCCACAACGTCTACGTTGTTCGATGTGTTGCCAGTGTAGGCGCGCGGCGCGGCCGCGCCGGCGTCTCGTCCGCCTCCGCTGCTGCCCAAGCGCTGCACCATCCCACGTGGCGGCGGGTGCGGTGAGCTACACGACCGGCCCACGCTGCCGGCCGGCACCGGCGGCGGCAGCGCACCGGCAGACGGTTGGACGCCGCCCCCGGCACCCTTGCTCACTCCGGCGGCAGCGGCGGTCGGCGCCGTGGTGCACTCGAGGTCGCTCCTCGCAGACGGCCCGAACGGCATCCTTGGCGTGACAGCGCGTGTGCGGACACACACGCACACACGACTACGGCGGGAATCGGTGTCTGCCTGTCTGTCTGTCTGTGTGTGTGTGTGTGTGTGAACAAGAAGAAGTCGCAGTGCGGAGCAGATGGCGGTGGCAGCAGCAGCAGCAGCTGCAGCAGCAGTCGCGGGCCGTGTGGGGGCGAAAGGGAAGGGAGGGAGGATGAGGTGGGCGCGCAGCCGCGTGAGGGGTCGGCGGTAGGCGAGCGACGCCTCAGTGCAGAAGAAAGACAAGACGAGGGAGGAGGAAGGGTGGGCGGGTGGGCGGTGCTGGAGGTCTGCGTGGTGCAGCTAACGGGAGTGAGGCGTGCACGCACGTGTGTGTGTGTGTGTGTGTGTGTGTGTGTGTGTGTGTGTGTTGGAAGGGAAACAAAAAGGGGGCACACGTTCTCACTTGCTCACAGGACAATGCAGCAGTGTGAGACGAGAGACACGGAAAGAGCTCGCACGACGCGGCGCACCACACACGGTACAGGGCGATGGGAGAGAGAGAGTGAGGAGGAGGGAAAGCGGTGGCGAGGAGGGGGGCAAGAGTACCGCAAAGACACATCAGTAGCCGAAGGAGAGGGTCGGCATCGACGATGCACACACACCAAGATGTGCCGTGGACGATGACCACAGAGTGACGCCTCCACTTCACGCACGGCATGGGGGCGGAAGGAGGGAGGGAGGGAGCTGGGTAGGTAGGCGGCATCGCCAACACACACACACACAGATAGACAGCACCCTTTCGCTGCCACCGCGGCGCATGTCAGCACCACTGCACGACAGGGAGGAGGGACACGGGGAGGTACATTGCCACCGCAGACGACGACGGCACAACCGCCACACACTCGGGAGCAGACAGGCGCCAGCGCCGTGCGGGGATCGTGGGAAGGCGAGTGAGGGCGGTCAAGATAAACATGAGGACTCTTGAATGAGAAGAAAAAAAAAAAAATGAGACGACATCAACAGCACGCGAGACACAAAAAAAAAAAAAAGCGGCCACGGCGCACACGCGGCGTGGGCACCGCAGCCTGCCCCAGCGACAGTCGCGGGGCACACACAGGCACCACCACTGCCCCTCCTCCCCTCCTCATCCATCACGGACACACGTACACGCACGCACAAGCGGGCCGACACCGCCCCGAGCAGCGAGAGCATCACCAGTCCCTCCCATCTATAGAATGTGTATCTTTCCGCTCTCTTCAGCACCGAGCGACCCGGAACCGCCGATGCCGCCTCCTCTCCTCTTTGAAGAGTCGGCGGCAGCAGTGTCTTTCCTCTCCCACCATACTCACGGCGCGCAACGTACACACACACACACATACACATATGTACGCACGCGATTGCCGCAGCGGCGCGTCAGGCCCACTTCGGCTGAGAGAGAGAGAAAGTGTGTGTGTGTGCGTCGCGCAACGCACCCACAGAGCGACACGCCGGGGAGAGAGGAAAGGTGGGAAGGCTGCGAGCAGACACCGCTGCGCAGACACAGCGGGTTGAACCTCGAAGGAAACAACACCGAAAAAAAAAAAAAAAGAAACGGCAAATGATGAAACAGGAAAGGCGCGGGAGTGCACCACCGCGTGCCGGACTTCGCTCTGCCCTCGCCTGTGCGACGTCTCAGAAGTCCTCGTCGAACCGCAGCGCCTGAGTGTGTTTTGAGATGAAGGTGCTCACGGTCTGCCGGGCGGAGCTCTGGATGCGGCCCAGCTCCGCCCTGGCAACAGCGTCCTGGATGACGCGCACGGTGTCCGACGGCGTGACGCCGCTGCTGCCGCGCTGCTGCATCGTGTCATGGCACTGCATCAGCACCTCGTTGTCCAAGACAACAAAGGTGGGGATGATCTCGACCTTCAAGCAGTCGTAGATGGGCTTGGCCAGGTCCATGTCCGCCTTCAGGGTGCACACAACACTCGGGGGGAGGTCCTTGCGGATGAGCTGCGGCATCTCGCGCACAAAGCGCATGCACGGCGGGCACCACGACGCACCGAGGTAGAGCAGCGTGCAGGACTTGTCGCCGGGCGGCAGCGTCGCGAACGACGGCGCGACGGCGCGGACGAGAGTTTGGAAGAGGTTCTCCATCGTGAAGACGGGGCGGAACAGCGTCAGAGAGTGCACCTGCTCGACGCCGGTCGCCTCCTTCACCACGAGCGGCCCGCCGTGCGCGGCGAGGCGGTCACAGAAGAGCTCGGCAGGGGTGAGCGAGGGCTGCGAGGAGTACCGCTGCGGCGGCTCTGGCGGGTACTCCTCTCGCGGGGCGCCGGCCGCGCGCCAGGCGACCATGGCGGGGAACAGCAGCGGCTCCTTCTTCGTGATGGGGGCCGGCGTGCCATCGCCACGGTGGTGGTGGTGCTGCTGCGGGTTCAGTATCGTGTCCACCTCCAGGATGTGCTGGAGTTTGTCGCGGACGGCGTCGCTGGCGTGGTGGAGGTCAACGGAGAGGGAGGGGATGCCAGCGACATCGTCGCCAGCGGCGGATACCGAGTCGCGGGTCGGCCGCTCCCTCTCCGCGCCGGCGCCGATCACCGCCGCCGCCGACGCCGCCTCCGCCGCTGCCGCAACGGTGATGGCGCGCACGGCCGGCATCAGCTCCTCCTCGTCCTCCTCCTCGTCCTCGTCGTCAGCCTTTCCACCCTTCACCTCTGCCACGCTGGCGCTGGCGGTCGGTCCCGGTGCGCCGCCCGCGTTGGGTGACACCGCACCGCCTGCGCACGCGCTCGTTTCGCCGCTGCTGGCGCGGCCGCCGCCGCCTCCGGTGCTCAGTCGCCGGTCTTGCAGCCGCTCGTAGTCCTGCGCCGGCAGCCTCGCCAGGTTGAGGGTGAAGACGCGCATCTGCGACAACTCCGCCGTCTCGTCGCTCACAAGCGAGCGCAGCGACGCCTCGTCGAAGTGGAGCAGCAGCAGCACCGTCTCACCCGGCTTCAACCGCAGGCTGGGGTGTGTCCGCTCCCGTGCCGCAGTTGTGTTGGCATTGCTCACAAGGGTCTGCAGCTGCCCCAGGCTACGCAACGTGGTGAGGGCGCCGTTGGCGGTGATGGGCGGCGACAGCGTCCCGCCGCCGACGCTGGACACGGTGAATCGTGTCGACGGGGACGCCACGCTCTGCGCGTTGCCGCGGCTCGGCGACGGCGGCGGCGGTGGCGAGAGATGCACCGCGTCGCTGCCGTCCCCCGCCGCACCGGCCCTGCTGCTGTTGCTGTCGCCGTCGCTGTCGCCGTCAACGTCGCTGTCGCCGTCAACGTCGCTGCCGACGCGGCTGCTCATCGGCGACAGCGCCGACGACGCCCCGGCGGGCGAGTCGCCGTCCACTACGTCCGGCGCGGGGGTGTCCACGAGCTGAGCCGTAGCGGGTGAGGGGCACTGCGCCGCCTCGGTGGCGGTGTGGGTGGCCAACCAGCGCGAGGCGCTACTGGTGCTTCCCTCGCCGTCATCGTCGCACTCCAGCGAGGCGGACGGGCTGTCCACTCTCAAACGCTTCACCGCCCGCTCCTGCTCCGCCGACGTGGTCACGGACGCGAGCATGATGCCACCGATTCGTCCACAGCACCGTCCACTGCAGCAGCCTGCACGCCGGTTGCGCGCGGGTGTGTGTGTGTACGTGTGCGGAGAGGCTACGATGGCGGAGGTGACGTCAGTGTACCACAGCGAAGGAAAGGACGGGGGCGGTATCGGGTGCAGCAAGTCTGCGATGAACGAAGCACCCCAGGGAGGGGAGGAGGAGGGGGGAGAGATGTGCGGAGTGCGCTACAACGCGGTGGAAGAAATGGAAGAGCAAGGAGGAGAGCGAGAGAGCGAGAGAGAGTGGTGATACCTCTGACCACTCTTGTATGCGTGCGCGTGTATCTATGCGTGTATGTAAGGACGTGTGCGTGCGTGTGCGTGCGTGTGCGTGTGTGCGCGTGTGTGCGTGCGCGTGTGCGTGTGCGTGTGTGCGTGTGCGTGTGCGTGTGTGCGTGTGCGTGTGCGTGTGTACGTGTGTATGTGCAATCTTGAGTCGTGTTTGTGCGGAGAGAGGCAGAGAGAGTCGGGCACACAGAAAAGAAAAAGAAAAAAAAAACAGAAGCAGAAGAGCACTAGGTGGCTGCACGGGTGAGTGAGTGTGTATGTGTATGGTGGATGTGAGCCGGTGGTGAGGAGAGGGGAAGAGGAAGGGTCTATGAGTGTGCTGGAGAAAGAGGGAGAGAAGAGGCCAGACGGCACACACGAGATCGGTTCTCCTTTGTGCGATACCGCTAGTGTTGGTCTCTCCCCTACTCTGGTGTCGCCAAAGCTGTACTTCTACTGAGGGAGAGGAAGCGTGCCTGTCTGCGCTGATGACGTGCAAAGGGGTGCGGCGAGAGAGAGAGAGAGCTGCAAAGGGGTGAGAAACAAACAAAAACTAAAAAAAAACAACTGTGAGTGTGCGTCGAGTAGGTGTGAGAGGAAGGAAGGGAGGAGGGAGGGAGGGGAGTATGACGTGAGCCACGGTAACGCGCACGAGTGATGCGTGCGGAGAGCGGGAGGGGGGAGGGGACCACACGCGGTCCGGCGGCACAAAACGAGGAGGAGAGGACGTGCAGCAGCGCACCACTCAAATGAAGGAGAGAACGGAGGAGAGAGAGAGAACGAGGGGAAGGGGAAGTGGAAGAAGTGACGATGTACCATCCACGTCCTAAAGCGCAGGGAAGCGGAGGATGACGAGAGGCTCGGCGTGCGCACCAGCGCCGCAGCATCATCCACACACCATCTGCATTCCTTTTCGTGTGTGTGTGTGTATGTCCTTCCTCCTCCCAAAAGTCGGGGGAGCTTGTGCACCCACACAGCAATCCTCAAGGGAGCAGCGGCGCACAAGAGGTACGGACGCACGTGCAGCGACCCATAGCTTCACGAAAGCCACGCTATCAGCACTCCCCCTCCATTCCACCAACACCAACACCAACACCGAGGAGATGGTCGTCGTCTTCGTGTATGTGTGTGTTGTTCTTTTTTTTTTTGATTCTTTTTTTTTTTTTTTGCTTCTTCGGTGTGACTGTTTCTTTTTTTTTTTTTTCCTTCCTCTCTTTAAACTGACTCTGCGTAGACGCACAAGTACACGCGCACGTGAGCGCCCCTCTCCCCTCACCTCACCCGGAGGGCCGATCCCTCTCCTTCGCGAGAGAGATGAGGCGACTCGAAGGAGAGAGCGCGACGAGACACAGGGTGGTAACAAAAGGTAAGCCTATGAGTGAGTCTCTATCCCCCTCCCTCTTCCTCCCTCTTCCTCCTCCCCGCCCCCGCCGCCGCCGCCGCCGCCGCGTCACAACCGCTGCAACAGCAGCTGCTGCTGCAGCGGCGGTGTTGGGCAACAGAGATGCTTCACAGCGCCTCTCTCTCTCTCTTTCTCTCCTTCTCCTCTTTCCTTTTTCGTCTCTTCTTCGCTGGCCGCTCCGCACATGCACGTGTACACGTGCGTGTGCATCGTCGGGGGAGTGTCATCGCTTTCGACGACAAGCGGACTCGTTGTCGGGGCGTGATGGAGGCGGATGCAGCGCACCGGTACTCTTGCAGGGGAGGGTCGTGATGGAAGAGGAGAGGAGTGGATGAAAGATAAAAAAAGAAAGACACCCATTCTCCTCCCCCTCCCCCCTGCAGTCACGTGCATCCATGTGTGTGTGTGTGTGTGTGTCAACATACCCCGCGCTGTCTTCACTCTTACTCCACACACACACACACACAAACACACACACACACCTGTCGACCCCCTCTGACTTGTGCGGAGAGCTTCCGTCCAAGCCTCTCCGTAAGCCACGCGGTCTCCCTCCGCCACCCCACCCCACCCCAACTCCCTCTACCCCTTCTCCGGAGATCACCGCACTGCACCGCATCGTCTCAGCTCGTACCGAAGTGAAGAAAAGAGAGGACGCGCCACAGAGACGATGGGCAGTGCCCAGTGCGACGAGTGGCAGAACACGCGCGCAGAGGGGTAGAGGGGAGGCAATGTGCAACGCCGTCGTCAGAAAGAGGAGAATGGAGGAGGAGGAGGAGGAGGTGGGTGAGGGTGCGAGAGTGTGACGAGGCACCCCAAGCGACCGCATGTGTGCGTGTGCGTGCGTGCACGTCCGTGTACGTGTGCGTGTGCGTGTGTGTCCGCCATGCACGCAAAGAAAGAATGCCGCGGATCCAGCAAGACGTGTGCGCGTCGACGTCCGGACCGAGACTCCTCACAGAAAAGGGGGAAAAAAAAAAGGTGGACGGGTGGAAAAACAAAGCGCACAACACCAGACAAGAGCGTCCGCACGTCCTAGGGAGAGAGAGAAACGGAGAGCGGGGACGCAGGGGACGCAGACGAGCTCCACGGAAACACAAAAAGGTACACACACGCACACACGCACACACATACGCGGGTACGTGTGGAGAGAGAGAGACGTGAACAGAGAGCCACGGAGAAGGGAAGGACGAGTAGATGAAGAAGACGAAGAGAGGAAACAAAACAACACACGAAAAAAAAAAAAAAGGGAAAGGGAAAAAGGGGGGGGGGGGGGTGAAAGGACGCCCTCGCGTACAAACACGGTAGGGAGAGACAGAGAGACAGAGAAGAGAAGAGGAGAGGTGGGGAGATGAGGGGGGGGGGGCGGCGGTGAGAAGAAGAAGAAGAGAGAGGAGGGGAGGGAGGGAGGGGTGGGACACAAGCCAATGGCTCTTCCACAGTAACATGTTCAGTGGTGGATCGCAAGCAGCGCGCGCAGTCGTTTTTTTTTTTTCTCTCTCCTTTTTTTTTTTTTCTTTGCTCTTCGTCAGCGAAGATTAGGGAGAGAGAGAGATGACAACAACGGCGATGAAGGAGACGGAGCGAAGGCGAGATGTGGAGCGAGAGAGGGAGGGAGGAGAGGGGAGGGGAGCGGCGAGGTAGTGAGAGGGGACACACAGAAGCACGCCATGGACACACTCCAGGTACGGTCGTGGCCTGTCGGCGTAGGTGTCCTCCATCGCACACGCACACACCACTTCGTGCGCATACGGTCGGCAACCTCGAGCCCCTGCACCACTCCTCCTCCCCCCTCCTCCTCCGCCCACACACACACACACACAGGCCCTCCTTCACCTCACCATCGTGTGTCGTGCAAGCTCTCTCGAGAGAGAGAGAGGGGGGAGGTAGGGCGAGATAGGGCAAGAGAAAGAGAAGGGCCGTGTCGGCAGACGTCGCCTGACTCTCCTTTGCTGCTTCTCTTTCACCGATCACCACCACCACCACCACCGGCGCTTCCCCCCTCCCCCACTTACTCCCACTCTTCTCCCTCCTGTCACGTCTCGTATCCACTCACCCACCCACTCCTTTCGTTGGAACACGAACGTGTGTCTGTGTGTCGTTGTCTGAATGTGAATGAGTGGATGCACGTGTTCGATGGAAGGAAGGAGGGGGGTGAGGTGGGGGGAGAGCGAGGCAGCCCACCCACCCCACCCACTCACCTCCCCCCTCCTCCCATGTCCTCTCCTCTCTCCCGTGCATCTACGCTGAAGAGCACCCTGTCGTCGTTGCTTTCATCACCACCTCCACCCTCTCTGAACAAACACATGATGCACTCACGTAGTACTGGTAGTGGTAGTGGTAGTGGTGGTAGTGGGTGGTGGTAGTAGTTGTGTGTGTGTGTGTGTCCGGGCAACTTTCCTTGCCTCACCTGCGAGAGTGCGCAAGCACAACGCACCGCACTCTCGCGTCAGGTCATAAGCTCAAACAAAAGAGAAAGAGGGGGGAGGAGGGCGGGAGGGAGCAAGGACACGACGTGAACAGGAACAATGAAACGACCATGTGGGGAGGGGAGGGGGAGACAGGGAGAGGCAGCGCGAAAACGAGTACCAACACAAGCACAACAGCAACAAGAAAAAGATGCGATGTAGATTTGGAGGGAGCGAATCAGAAGAGTGGGTGGATGGGGGGACTCGGCCTCATCGCAAGAGAGAGGCGTCAGAAGCAGTCGGTGTGTGTTTGTGTGTGTGTGTGCGTTCGTGTGGAGCGGCGGCGAAGGAGAAGAAGAAGAACACGTGCGAGAGGGGAGGAGGAGGAGGACGACGAGGGGGGGGGAAGAGGCAGGAGAGGAAGGGAAAGAAAAAAAAAAAAAGAGAGAAGGGACGCAAAAGGAGAGAGTGTGTGTGTGGGGAAGTGACAGGAGGAACAGGAGGGAAGAACGGCGAGGGAAGCCGGAGGAGGGAGTGGGTGTGTGTGTGTGTGCTACTGCGCACGCGCAGAGGCACCGACACGTGGGAAGAGACCAGCCGTCCCCCTCGCGCCTCACGTGTGTTGGCGCCACTGCCCCTCTCTTCCCTCTTCCCTCTTCCCCCGCCCTCCCCCGCTCTCCCCTCCTCGCAGTACAGCGCGCCGTCCACCACCCAACCCTCTCTCTCTCTCTTTCGCGCACCCTTTGTTGCATTCCTCCTCTTCCCCTGCATCAGGCCATCTTTGTCATCCTCTGCTGCTGGTGCAGTGCACGACATCTGCGGGCACCTCCCTCCACCGCCGCCACCGCCGCCACCGCCGCGCAGTGTCCGTGCATCCGTGCGTGGCCTGCCGAGTTTTCTCGTTTACCTTCTTTTTTTTTTTCCGATACTCCTGATCCACTTCCTATGGCGGTACTTCGACGCCGGTTGTTGCCACGCACGCGTGCGCGAAAGTTCATGTGTTTTGGATGTGTGTGTGTGTGTCTGTGTACCCGGAGAGCGAGAGAGACGGCAGGCTTGGGGAAAGGGCGGTGGTGGTGTCGTCCATCACCTCCTTGCCGCGCCTTACGCTGCGTACAGCTCTGGATCGATCTCAGCCGGGATCGGCTTGATCTCGGTGTCGAGTTCCTGCTCTATGCGGTAGACGTTGAAGCGGTCATCGTAGGTCACGAAGTTGATGGCGACGCCGAGGTGGCCGAAGCGGCCGGAGCGGCCGATGCGGTGCAGGTAGGTCTCGGCGAACTTGGGGAAGTCGAAGTTGATGACGACGTTGACGGCCTGAATGTCGATACCGCGGGTGATGAGGTCGGAGCAGACGAGGTTGCGGCAGTGGCCCTCGCGGAAGTCGTGGAAGACGCGATTACGGTGCTGCTGCTGCATGCGAGCGTGGATGTAGTAGCAGCTATAGCCGAGCTGGGTGATCTTCTTCGCGAGCAGCTCAACGCGGTTGACGCTATTGCAGAAGATGATGGACTGGTTGATTTGCAGCTTGTTGAAGAGCGTGTTGAGGCAGTGGATCTTCTGGCGCTCCTCGACGAAGGCGTAGTACTGCGTCACGCCCTTCAACGTCAGCTCATCCATCAGGTTGATCTCGTAGGGGTTGTGCAGGTGGCGCTCCGCGAACGTTTTCACTGTCACCGGGAAGGTGGCGGAGAAGAGCATGGACTGCCGCTGCGCGGGGAGGTAGGTGTAGAGCTCGTCGATGATTTCCATGAACTCCTGCGAGAGCAACTTGTCGGCCTCGTCGAGGACGAGGATGTGGCAGTGGGAGAGGTTGACCGCGGCCTTGCTGGCCAGATCGAGCACGCGGCCCGGGGTCGCCACGAGGATGTGCACCTTGCTTGTCAGGCGCAGGATATCGTCGCGCAGCGTCGTACCACCGGTGGTCACCATCACCTCGAGACCGGGGATGTGCTTGCCCAGCTCCTTCGTCACCTGCGCCGTCTGCAGCGCCAGCTCACGAGTGGGCACCATCAGCAGCGCCTGTACATAGGACTCGCGCGTGTCGACCTTCTCGAGCACCGGAATCACGAAGGAGGCAGTCTTGCCAGTGCCGTTCTTAGCGCGGGCGAGCACGTCCTTGCCCTGCAGCGCAACGGGGATGGCCTCCTCCTGCACCGGACTCGGCTTCTCAAAGCCCTTCTCGAAGATGCCCATCTGCAGCTCGCGACGCAGGGCGTACTCCTCGAAGTTGACGTTGCGGCGGGACTCGACATCCTCCGTCTTCTTGCGCGTGTCCTTCTGCGGCGCACTCAGCTGCGCCTTCCAGTTGGAGTCGGACATGATGCTGCGAGAGGTGATGTGGAGGGAAGGGGGGGGGAATGGGCCTCTGTCTGTGTGTGCGTGCGAGTGTGGCTGGGTGAGTTGTCTTCTTGCTTGTTTGGTTTTTTTTTTTTTGTGAAAGACTAGCAAGACAGTAGGGCGGCGGTTGATGTGACAGTGAAGAGAGGGAGACAGAGACAGGAACGGAAAAGAGGAGCCGGTGTAGGAAGAGGGAACCCGTGCGTGTGTGTGTGTGTATCTGTGTGTGTGTGTGCTAGTGTACCGGGTCTCAGTGAGTGGAGGAGTACGAGGAGAGGGGGATAGGGGTGGGTGGGTGGGGGGTGGCGTTGTACGAGGTTTGAGGTAGCTGTGTAAACGTGATAGATCCCTTCTTCGGTGAGGTGTGTTGAGGGAGAGGGAAGAGAAGGGGAGGACAAGAGAGGGAGTGAGGCGGAGGCACAGACGCACGCACGGTGTACGTCGGAGCAGAAGGGGGGGGAGGGGGAGAGGGACCGCCGCGTCCACCCCACGCACGCAGACAGGCAGGCAGGCAGGCAGACACGGAAGGGGTGGGAGGGAGGAGGAGATGCTGATGGATGGTGTGTCTATGTCTGTGTGTTTGTGCGCGATAGGAAGTTGACTCTTGGCAGGGAACGGAGGAACAGCAGCGGCAGCGTCGCCGACGTCATTTGCCCGTGTACACGGGGGCGCGGTGCTCTGCGAAGGCCTTCAGACCCTCGAGGCGGTCCTCGGTGGCGAGCACGACCTCGTACTGCTCCGCCTCGACCCGCATCGCCTCGTCTCGAGACTTGCCTGCGGAGGTGCGGACCGCCCGCTTCGCAGCGCTCACGCCGAGCGGCCCGTTCCTGGCGATGCGCAGCGCCAGATCAAAGGCAGCCTCCAACGCTGCCCCAGCAGGCACGACGCGGTTCACCAGTCCCAACTCGAGTGCCCGCTGCGCCGACACCTGCTCGGCCGTCAGGATCAGCTCCAGCGCACGACTGACGCCGAGGACCGCTGGCGCGCGCACCGTGCCGCCCGCGCCGGGGATGATCGCCAGCCCCGTCTCCGGGAAGCCGACGGCGGCGCCGTCGCCGGCGACGCGCATGTCCAGCGCAAGGGCCAGCTCCATGCCGCCGCCGAGCGCCTTGCCCTCGATGGCGGCGATGGTTGGGATAGGCAGGTCCTCCAAGTCGTTGAACGTTTGGCGCAGACGTTGCACGAAGGCGCGCGACTGGGCGACGGACATGTCCTTCCGCTCCTTCAGGTCCGCACCAGCGCAGAAGACCTTGGGGACGGCGCTGGAGACGATCAAGCAGCGCACCGGCGGGCAGTCGGCGGCCTTGGCGGCGGTGGCGGCGGGTGCAGGTGCGCCGGCCACGCACACTGCGATGGCCTGCTGGATGCAGTCGAGGAAGTTGGCACCGATCGCGTTCTTGCGCGCGTGCCGCTCCATCGAGAGGATGGCCACCTGCGACGCAGGATCGTAGCGCAACACGCACTCGTCCTGACGCAGCACGGTGAAGGTGGCAGCGGCGAGGCTAGACGCCGCCGCGGTGCGCAGAAGAGGGCATGCACGCATGGTCGCCGGCAGTTGGGCAAAAGAAGACACGGAAGGAGGGGAGGGAAGAAAGCTTGAACACGCGCGCGACAGTGTGTGTATGTCTGTGTGTGTGTGTGTGTGTGTAGGGGTGGAAGAAGGTAGGGTGAACAGATGTGATGGGTGTGCAATGGAGAAAGGGACACACGTGGCGACCTCTCCTGACTGGCTGCATGTGTGTGTGCATGTGTGTGTGAATGTGGAGAGAGAGGGTCAGTGGGAGAGGAGGGGTGGAAGCAGCGTGCAGCGGTGGAAGCAGCGTGCAGCGGCGGGAGCGGTGGGAGCGGTGGGAGCGTGCTGGCACGCAGTGCCTCTCAGCCGCCATCTTGACCCATCGCGACCTCACCTCCCCCTCCCCCTCCCCCCTCCCTCAAGCCTCCCACGCCATGTAAGACCAACGTCGCGTGCAGGGGGTTGCCGGTGGAGCAGCGATACTCAGTCATTGTGGGTTTCGAGGAAGGCACAGACAACGGCGCTCCTGCCGCGTGCTGCACATCAGGCGTACCGGGGAGGGGAGGGGAACGTGCGTCGGACAAGAAGGCGGGGAGGGGGCCACGAGTACGGTTCGAGTCGTCAGTTGCGTGGGGAAGACTCCACTATTTGTTGTTGCTGTAGTTGAAGAGCTGCGATCCAACTCCATCGATTGATGGGGGAGATGGACACGAGCGCCGCGCGTCACGGGACGGCGATACCCTTTGTGAAGTCGATGCTGAAGACGTCGCCCATGCGTAGCTGCGCCGCATCGAGGAAGACGTCAATGTGGTACTTGCCCGCCTTGCGCTTGAGCACCGGCCCCTCCACCGAGACCCCGGCGGCCACGGTGCCGTCGGGGTTGCGCCGCTCGCGCTGCTTCACAAAGAGGGGGTGCCGCTGCCCGAGGGAGATGTGGATGCCCCACTGCCGCTCGAACGTCGTCACATCGCTCACAACGTGTGCTGGGCCGACGTACGGGTTCAGGCCGATCCCGAGCTCGCGCACGTAGCACTTCCCCTCCACCTGGCGCACGAGGCTCACGAGGTCGAGGAACTCCGCCGGGGCGTCGTCGCTGATGTGCGTCACGACACCTCGCTCGACCGTCATGGAGAAGGGTGCTGGTCGGCTCATGGTCACCTCCTTGAACGCGTCGGGGTAGGCGAGGACGTCGCAGCTGCCGCTCAGCTGCGAGAGATCGAAGGACTCGCTGATGACCTCCCCGATCGGGAAAGTGCCGCCGATGCTGTTGGCGATGCACGAGCCGGCAGTGGCGCCGCGGGGTACGGCGCAGTCGTCCTCGTCGTCATCGGCAGCGGCGGCGGCGGCGGCGGCTCCACCAGGCCCGGCCTTGCTCGGCTTGGCCCGGTTGGCGCGGCGCTGGGCGAGGAAGTCCTTCTTCTTCAGCCGGCCACGCACCGGTGCAGCGGCAGCGGCAGCGGCAGCGGCGGTTGTGGCCACCTCCGCCTCGTCTCCCTCACTCCCGCCGTCGCCGCCGCTGCCGCTCGCCTCGCGATGGGCCGTTTGGAAGCGCTCACGGTGGCGCACGACGTCGTTGCGCTCTGGCGCGTGGGCGGCGGCGTAGTAGCCGGTGTTGGTGAGGCAGCTCTCCATGCCGCCGCTGTAGGTGAGCACCTTCGCGGGGTTGCGGCAGATGATGGAGAGAGGCACGCCGGGGCCGTCGATGGGCTGCTTCAAGGCCGCCTCGATATCCGTGGTCGCCGCCGCCGCCGCCGCCTCGCCGCCATCGGCAGCAGCGGCGCCGCAGTCGAGTGCGCCCTCGTTGAAGATGGACTGCAGCTCTGCGTTGTGCAACGCAGCAGCGACAGAGGCGGGCGGGGCCAGTCGTGTGGGTGTTGCGGCGGCCGCCCCGACACCGTTGCGCCGCCAGCTGTGCAGGTCGATGGAGTCCGCGATGGCCCTTGCGAGACACTGCGCCTGCCCCGGCCGGAACGCGCAGGAGCGCGCGTAGCTGTACACCTGATCATCTGCGAGCGCCTCGGCGTAGCGGCCCTCGCGCGCCAGCCGATCGGCGTCTTTGCTCATGATGCTGAGGTGGCAGTGCTCCGCCACACGGATGCCGAGGTCGAAGAGGCCCAAGCGCAGCCGGTACCGCCTCAGCTCGTTCTGGAAGGCGTGCTCCTGCACCAGGACGCACCCGAGGAGCTCGCGAGGGGGGCCGGTGAAGAGCGCCTGCCAGCGCGGCGGCTCCCCCGTGGCGGCGGCGGCGGCGGCGGCGGCAGAGTCGCCGTCGTCGGCCGCCGCGCCGCTGGACGACAGCAGCGGCCCGAGCACGGAGCCGAGCGCGTCGAACTCCTCCTTGAAGTGCTCCGCCGACCACAACGTGCTCGACGGCGGCGGCCGCGGCGCCGCATGCGGGTCGGCCGCGCCATCACCGTCGCAGCGAGCCTGAGCAGAGACAGCGGTGGCCCCTGCCGACTGCCCGTCCCCGCAGTGGCGCAGAAGGCGCTGGAGCCGCGTCACGTCGCCGAGGAAGTCGGGGCCGCGGAACGCCATGAGAGAATAGGAGAGCGGCGCGGGGTCGTCGCTGTGCGAGGGAGGGGCACCGCGCCACCCCGCAGACCCGCTCGGCGTCTCCGTGCCGGGCAGGAGGGAGAGGAAGAGATCATCCCCACGGCTGCCGCTGCACCAGGCGGGGTGGTCGTGGTCGTGGTCGTCGCCCGCCGCCGCCGCCGCCGCCGTCGCCGAGGCACCCGTGACGCTGTCGTGGGTGCTCGTCAGATACGCCGCCCCCTGCTGCTGGTAGGCGCGCAGGACGCGCATGTAGCCCTCCACCACTACCTTCTGCTGCACGCACGGGAGCCGGTCCACCACGACGAGGACATGCGGCACAGCGCCACGGAAGGCCTGAAGGCGCAGGCTGTGAAAGAGCAGCGTGAAGGCGCACGCACGCGCGGCCCTGATCGTGGAGGAGGACATCAGAAGTGCCGTGCAACACTCGCTGCTCCGTGGTGGCAGAAACGATGCAGCACCGCGAACGGGACTGGTTTGTGTGTGTGTGTGTGTGTAAAGTGGGGGCGAGTGAAGGAGGAAAGGAAGGAGTTGGGGAAAGGGGAAGAAGAGCGGCGGCGGCGACTGTCTCACATCACCGAGATGCAGGTCGCACATGTGTGTGTGTGTGAACTTACTTGTTTTTTTTTGTTTGTTTTTCGTTTTTTTTTTTTGTGGTCGTGTGTGTATGTGAGAGTGAGGGTGCATGTGTGTGTCTGTGTCTCTGTGTCTGTGTCGCGTCCACTCACCACAGCCGCCACCACACGGGGTAGTGGTTGGCGAGGTCGTAAGGGAGGCGGTACTGCGCTGTCAGCTCCTGTGCCCGGCGGTACAGGTGGCGATGGGAGAGACGCAGACCGTCTGCCGGGATGCAGCAGGCGCCATCGGCCCCACCGCGGGCGAGCACGACCTCGTTCGAGCTGGCCGGCACGGGGATGCGATACACGTTGGCGGCGCCGAAGACAGCGGCGCAGCGCTGCACAAACTCCCTGTCCGCGGCTGGCAAGTTGAAGGCGGCCACGCCGTGCGACGACAGGGCACCGCGGCAGAGGCGCAGGAAGTCAAGCGACGTGACGGCGGAGTCGAGCTCGCTGCCGACGAAGAGGTCCACGAACAGCACATCAAGCTGGCGCTGCCGCCTCGTGCTCGTCGCCAGCGACGCGGGAGCACCGGTGTCGGGGTGCGTGGGGAAGACCACAGTGCCGTGGTGCGCGCCGCTGACGTCGGCCCCGGCCACCGCGCTCGGAGAGCCGACGCGGTGGCGCAGGTAGTGGACCGCGTCCTCCACGTGGAAGTGCACGCCGCCGCCTTCGCTCCGCAGCTCCACTGTGTTCAGCATCTCCTTCAGCCCCAGCTGCTCCACCGCGGCCTTGACACACATGGGCTCGACATCCACCAAGTCGCACCGGTGCAGCCGTGGCCCGAAGTAGCGCTGCAGGAAGAGCGGCAGCGACCCGCCGCCGACGCCCAGCACCGCGACGTTCAGCCGGGATGGCGAGGAGGGCAGCAGCAGCAAACCGCTGAGAAGAACGCGAAGGTATGGCGCGCCGAGGTACGCAGGATCGCCCTCGCACGCCATGTCCAGCAGTGTCGACCGGGGGTTGCACCGCGAGAGAGACTGGTGGGTGGCGCCGTCCGCGAGCTGCCGCAGCAGTGACCGAGCCGCGGCAGGTGGGCGGGCACCAACGTCGGAGCTCGACAGTGCGGAGGAGGGAGAGGGAGAGGGAGAGGGAGAGGCGGAGGACGGCTCCAGCACCAGCGCTGCGTACTTGGCGGTGCCGGCTGGCCAGCGCGAGGCGGCGATGCCCTGTGTGTCACGCGTGTCTCGTGCGTCGCGCACCACGAGGCGGACCGACGATGCATCCGCCTCCGTCGCCGCCGCTGCTTCGGCGGTGTCGACACGGTGCGTGTCGTTGAAGAAGAGCCCCGCAAACCGGCCCCACCGCGCCGACAGGGAGGAGCGAGGCGACGCAGACGTCTGGTCGTCAGTGGTGGGTACGTAGTAGCTGCGCACCACGACGTCGAAGCCCTCGAGCGCCTCGCACCGGTAGCGGGCTGACTCCTCCGTCCTCACTACAGCGGCGCTGTTGAACACGGGGACGGCGTTGCGCCGCGACTGCCCGACACCCCAGATGCTGCTGCAGCCGACAAGGACGAAGACCGCACCGCCACCCACGACGCACGTGCGAGTGGTCGGGAAACGAAAGAAGTAGGTGGACATCAACGCCAAGCACTGCAGCCGCAGTCTCTCCGCTGTCCCTCTCCCCGCCCTCCCCCCCCCCTTTCCCTCCACGACCACGACCACCCTCTCCTGCTCACTCTGCCGTCACGGCGCGCTCGGTCGGTGAGATGGCGAGAAGGTGAGTGCGCACCGGTGCACACACACGCCAGTCTCCTACGACACAATTCGTGCTGTCTCTGCGTCGATGCTCAATCAGCACGTTTGCGACGGCGTACGCTCGGACAGCACCGTGTGCGTGCAGCACGCAGCGCTCAGCAACCACAGCGGCCACGACGCACGTCACAAGCCCGTGTCTGCCCGTTCGCCGCCTCGGTGTGCGTGCGTGCGTGCGTGCGTGTGTGTGTACGTTCGTCCCTATCGCGCGCTGTATGAGAGAGAGAGAGAGAGGCAGGAAGAGGGGGAGGGAGGGAGAGGAGATGGTGAGGTGGTGTTGCAGGTGGTGCGGCAGGCGAGGGAGAGAGGTCCTCTGACAAATGTGGGCCGAGGCAGCGGCGCTCGTGGCGGTGATGTTGGAGGTGGTAGAGGTGGTGGAAGTGGCGAAGAAAGGAGACGGAACGTCGAACACTCGCACACACACACACACACGCCTGCTTCCCCTCCTCCTCCTCCTCTCTCCCACATCTCACCCCCACACACGATGCAGCTCGTCGCGGGGGCGGTTCACGCTCTTCTCTGTCGGCGTGCAGATTCGTCGCCGTACGTGTGGGATGTTGGGGTGTGGGAGGTCTGTCAGCCGGGCTGGCGCCTCTGCAGCTCGGACAGTGCCTCGGCGTGGCGTACCCGCTTCACGATGCCGTAGTGGATCTTGGAGAAGACGGCGAGGCCCAGCCGCAGCACGCCGCCCAGCAGGGACTGCACCACCAGCGCCGCCACACCCGTCGCCGGCTCCATGCCGGCAGAGCCGTAGCTGAGCATGACGCCATCCGACCCCAGCGTGATGTCGAACGTGTAGTCCTCGATGCCGGCGACGATCGCGTGCGCCATCGCCTCGGCCGTGAAGGGCGTCGCCCCGCCGAAGGACGAAATGGCGGCGCACTCGGGACTCTTCACCTCGTTCTCGTGCGCGTAGCCCGGCGTCTCCACGTCTGGCGGACTGACGACCTGCACGCGCACACCGAGGCAGCCGTTCTCCATGTCGAGGCTGTGGGCGAAGGCGCGCAGACCCGCCTTGGTGGCGCTGTAGAGCGTGTACCCTGCGATGGGGGCCCGGGCAACCATGCTGCTCGTCAGGACGACACGGCCACGCCTCATCGCAAGCATCTCCGGCAGCACCTTCCACAGCACCGCCAGGCAGCCAAAGTAGTTCACCTCCATCATCTGCCGCGCGTGCGCCATCGTGCTGTCCACGAAGCGGGCCGGGTGTGCGAAGCCGGCGTTGCAGACGAGGAGATTGACGGCGCGGCCGTCGCACTGCGCCTTCGCGCGTGCGAGACCGGCCGCGATGGAGGCCTCGTCGGCGACGTCCATCACGACATAGGAGACGCGTGTTCGGCTGCGACACTCCGCCACCACCTTCTCCACCTGGCGCACCGCCTCTTGCAGCACCGCCTCTCGCCGCGCAGCAAGGACGAGGAACGGCACCTGCTTCCGAGCGAGAGCCTCTGCCGTGGACAGGCCGATGCCAACGCTGCCGCCCGTGATCAGCACTGTCGACGACTCCCACTCCCAGCGCGGGACCCGCTGCACCGCCCACACGGCGACCAGCACCACCGATGCCCCGAGCACAACGGCCCCCGCAATCAAGTAGGCCCACATCATAGAGAGAGGGGGGGGAGCGAAGCGCACCTACAACTACTGCTCCTCCTCCTCCCTCTCACGTCCCCCTCCCCCTTCCTCTCTCGAACACTCTGCACACCTCTGCGTGTGTGTATGTGTGTGTGTGTGTCTGTAGGTACGTACACACGTATGAAATGCGTTCGTCACTGCGTGGGTGTGTGCGGGTGCAGCCGATCCCTTTCTTCTTCTTCACCGTACCTCTCGAGCAGTGGAAAGCAGCGATGCGGTGGGTAGGGTGGGAGGCGGTTGGATGTCTCGAGAGGGGCAAAGTAGAGGAAGGGGATAGAGGTGACGACCGCGATGCATCCTGCAAACAGCAAGCGAGCAGGCGACACGTGGGGGGGGGGGCGTGAGGCAGGGAGAAGGAGAGGCAGAGACGCTGCACCGTCCCCACATTTCTCTTCCCCCTCCCCACTCACCTCACCTCACCTCACCTCCCTCCTCTGCGTGTCGTTGGGTGCTGTCTCCTGAAGGCGGCAGGCTCGCCTGTTCGGTGCCGCCTCTCCCCGCCGTCTCCACTCCACATTCGTTGTGTGACCTCTTTTGTTGTTTGTTGTTTGTTGTTTCGGACACTGTGTGTGTGCGTGTGTATCAGGAACGGAACAGAAGAGAAAGAGAGGGGGCGCAGATCGCGCAAAGGCGGGTACTAAAAAGGCGAGCGACGAAACCGGACAGATATACTTTAAAAAAAAAAAAAAAAGAATGAACGTAAAAACAAAAAAAAAAAAACAGACGTGTGTGTGACAGAGAAACAGAGATCCGTGAGGATCGGTGAGGATCGGTGGCGGTGGGGATGGGGGTGGGGCTCTTCTGTCGAGCTCACCCTCGCCGTCGCAGCCGCCTACCGCCCCTGTCCCACCAGCTGCATGAGTCCCCTCCACACCAGCAACGCACACGTATGCAGCAGCAGCAGAAGTGGTGGCAGACCAACGTGTGTGTGTGTGTGTGGTGAAGTGCTCGAGACCGTTTCCATCCACACACACACACACACACGTAGGTATGTACACTGATTCGCGCGCTTCTCTGGGCCAAGACGGTGGCGTGCCTGGAACTCCCTTCTCCCATCTCAGCACTATAGAAACAACAACGAAGGCAAAATAAAAGAGCGACCTGGATGCACACACATACGCGCAAGAACAACGCATCATCGTGAGCGAGCGAGCACGCCGGCGCTCTGCCCCTCTCCAGCTTCTGCGTCCTCGCCTAGCCCTGAGACTCTCCCAGCCCCCTCCCCCCCCCTTCCCTCCCTTTCCCTCCCCCTTCACCCCGCTCTCTTCTCTCATCTCCCGCTTCCCAGTCTCGCCCTTCATGACGCGTGTCGCTGTGTCGTGTCACACACACACACACACACACACACGCGGTGACGATGGCAGAGAGAGTGAGTGAGTGAGAAGATGCGGGGAAAGAGAAAGCGCGTGTGGGTACGTACGTGCAGGAGAGAGAGACCGAGGCATTGGGGGGGCTGTGATGGAGAAACATAGTGGTGGGAGGTGGAGCTGCAAAGCAGAGCTCCGCGCGCGGCGCGCAGAGGAGAGAGAGAGAGGAAGGGAGGAAAGAAGAGAAGAAGAGGAGGGGGGCGGTGTTGCTGCCGTGCGTGGCATCCAATCAGCGAAGCAGCAGAAGCCACGACAGCAGCAAGTGTGGCTCGTCAAAGAGCGAGAAGAAGGAGAGAGGGGGAGGGACTGCCACCGTCGCATCAGCGCTGAGCGCCGTCCTGAACCTGCGCGTTCGTGTGTGCGCGCGTGAGTGTAGGATGAGGGAGGAGAGCCGGTGTGGGAGCCGGAAGGGAGAACGATGGGGCACAGACACACACACAGACAGACGCACCACGCACCCTTCACGACAGACAAGTTCAGCGACGCACCACAAACAAACAAACATACAAAGAAAAGCAGTACCACTGAGGAAGGAAGACAACACCAAGAGAAATGGAAGTGGCGCGTCAGCGATCTCAAGAACGAGCGGGGGGGGGGGGGGGGGGGAGTGACTGAGAGGCAGCGGCCAAAAAAAAAAAAAAAGGTACACAAGAGGAACGCGATGTTTGGTATCTACCCGCACGACCGCAGCATGCGCGCGTGTGTGAATGTTCATGTGTGTGTTTTGGGTGTCTGTGAGAGAGGGAGGGGGGAGGAGAGGTAGGGGAGGGGGGGATGCAGCATCAGTAGGCGTACATGCACTCGCCTACTCATGTGTCCCGACCCGGTTCTTCACACTCTCTCTCTTTTTCAGAACACACCTCGCTGCTGCACAGCACAGCTCACAGTGAGGCCACTCTTCTATCTCGCCCTCTCCCCCTCACCCTCTCCCATTCCACCCGGCGGACGACATCGCCGCTGTTGCCGCCGTGTGTGCATACCGCTCGACACCGCACTGCGGGCAGGAGAGGGTGCACAAGAGGGAAGAGATGAGCAGCTACGTACGCACTCTCTTCCCCTCCTCCTTCTCCCCACGAGTCCTCTGCCACCACCAGGACTCGGGAGGGGGCGGCGTCCTACAGAGAGGCCGGAGAGGCGGAGGAGGAGGAGGGGGAGTGAGGGGAGCGGGGCTGCATGAGACACGCGGCACTGGCAGGAGGTGGGGAGCAGAAAGAAAAAGGCACACACGCACTCACGCTTACATACACAGGGAAAGAGAGAGATAGAGAGGGAGGGAGAGATCACAAGATCAGCCAAACATACAGACATACAGACATACACACACACACATTTACAGGCGCACTCACTATCCCTCTTCGTGACGGCGAGGGGCATCAACCGGCGCGTGGTTCAGGCGTCGGAGGGGAGAGTGGAGGACGCAGACGCGCAAGAGAGCACAGGAAAGAGGCAACGAGGAGACGCAGACGCACGCGCGGGGAGACATGGGCGAAGGGGTTGCATGGCTGTCATAGGTACACGCACACACACACACAGACGTGCACATCCACCGACGCACATACACGCACGTACACACACGCCTGGCTGCATCACCTCCGCGAACTGTGTATGCATGTGTGTGTATGCGTGGGTGTGCGTGGGTGTGCGCATCGGACTGCAGTACGGCGCCACCGTCAAACCCACGCCAGCCACCAAAGGAAGAAGCAACGAGAAGAGGGCATGAAGAAGAAGGCACATCTCGATGACGTCACTATGGTAATGTACGCCCACACCATACACAAACACAAACACACACACACACACACGCACGCGTGCTGCTGTGCTGAAAGTCGTCGGATTTGTGAATCCTTGCGTGTGGGCAAGTGTTTGTGTGTGTGTATGTGTGTGTGTGTGTGTTTGTGTGTGTGTACTCGGTGTATGTGTAGCTGTATGTGTGGCTCCATGCAGCGGTGGCGAGCGGTGTGGCTATGGGCAGCTGCTGGAGAAGAGAACCGGGCGTCGCGCAAGCACGTCACCGCTGTACAAACACACACACACATACATACATACACACACGCGCACGCGCACACGCACATGCAAAGAAGAACGAAACAGAAACCGAGGAGCTGACGGGTGCTTCACGCGCCTCTTCTGGTGTGTGTGTGGGGGAGTGAAAGGAGGGAGAGAGGGCGTGTGGGGGTGCACCTGGACAGCACGGTCGGCGTGCATCGGCGGTGGTGGGACGGAGACCGAGAGACAGAGAGCGAGGGGAGTGGCCTACTGCACCTTCTTCTGGTTGTAGTCCATGTACACGTAGTTCTTCAGCTCCTTCATGACGTCGAGGGTGTGCTGCAGGTCCTCGCGGGTGTGGCAAGCCGAGACGCAGAAGCGCACGCGGCCCTCCAGCAGCGGCGTGGCCGGGTAGCCGACAACGACGATGGCGACGCCGCGCTCGAGGCACAGCCGGGACAGCGCGCTAAGCTTGCCCAGGTTATAGCACATCACGGGCACCACCGGGCTGCTGTCGTCGCCGAGCACCACCAGGCCCAGCTCCATCAGCCCACGGCGGAAGAAGGCGGAGTTCTCCCGCAGCTGGCGGATGCGCTTCTGGCCGAGGTCCGTGCCGTCCTTGCCGAGCAGCACGTGCAGCACCGACAGCACCTGCTGCGCGCACGGGGGCGCGAGCGGGTCACAGTGCAGGGCGATGGAGCTGTGCTGGCGGAGGTACTGGATGAGCGCCTTGTCGCCCGCGATGTAGCCGCCAATGGAGCCGAAGCTCTTCGTGAAGGTGCCCATGAGCACGTCGACGTCCTTCGGGTCGACGCCGCAGTGCTCGCACACGCCGCGGCCGGTGCGGCCGACCGCGCCGATGGAGTGGGCCTCGTCCATGAAAAGCAGCGCCTTGTACTTGCGCTTCAGCTCCACGAACTTCTTCAAGTTCACGATCTCGCCCTCCATGCTGTAGATGCCCTCAACGATGATGACGATGCGCTTGTACGGCTTGTACTCGCCGCTCGGGTCCTGGCCGAGCACCACGGCGTCGCGCAGGTACCGCTCCACCTGATCGAAGTGGCCGTGCTGGAAGACCTTGACCTTGGCACCGGACGAGCGCACGCCGTTGACGAGGGAGGAGTGGTTGAGGCTGTCGGACAGCACGAGCGCCTCCTTGCCGAAGAGGGCGGGGAGACCGCGGAAGTTGGTGCCGAAGCCCATGCCACACACGATCGCGTCCTCCTTGCCGAGGAAATCGGAGAACTCGCGCTCGAGCCGCGCCACCGCCGCGCTCTGGCCGAGCTCCTGCGGCGCGCTGCACGACGCGAGGCCGAAGTCGTCGATCGAGTCCAGCACCTCGTGCGTGATGCTCTGCGTGTCCTCCGCGAAGCCGAGGTAGTTGTACGAGCCCAGGTTCACCGCCGGCACAACGCGGCCGGTGTACTCGAACGTGTTGTTGTAGTCCTTCGACACGCGCTCCATCAGGCCAATGACGCGAGAGGGGCGCGAGTCGATGGGGCGCATGAAGCAGTCGCGGATGCGGCGGTAGAAGCGGCGGTTCCAGTAGTGGTCGAAGTCCTTGACGATGGGGGCGTAGCCGGGCCGCACGTGGCTCTCACCGTCGGGGACGAGCTGGCGGTACCCCTCGCGCACACGCGCGAAGAAGAGGAACAGGATGAGGGTGAAGTAGCTGGTTGCCTTGGTCCAGAGCGAGATGTGGTGCTCGAAGGGCTCCATGGCCGCCACCGCCTCGTGCGCCTCCTCCTTCGTGTCTGCCGGAGACTTGGGGAGCACCTGCGACTTGTTGTCCACCACACTGGCCGTCTCCTCCAGCGCGATCGCGCGCTTCAGCGCCGCCTCGCTCGCCGGCGCAGACGCCGTCGCGGGCATGGGGCTGTGAATCATCGCTGCGGTGGACATCACGGTCTCTTCTTCGTGGAGGAGAGTCGAGAGACGCACACACGCACGCACACGGTGAGAAGCGAGAGCAGGGAAGTGGCTGTACAGGGTAGCGAAGCACGACCAAGTGATCACAGACGCCAAGGCAAGTCGGAAAGGAGAACGTGGGATGGGGGACACTTGAAAGGGAAAAGAGAAGACGAAGAGAGGAGGAGGAGGGGCAAGCGAAACAAGGTCCGCACTGCTGTGTGAGTGTGTGTGTGTGTGAATCTCTGCTTTGACGTGTATGTATGTGTGGGGTGTGGGGTATGGATGTGCGTCTGAGTCGCACCTGTACAGAAGCACAATAGAAAAAAGAAGAAGACGCAGAGAAGCACGAAGAAGAGAGGAGGGGGAGGAGGAGGAGGAAAGAGAGAGGAAGAAGAGCGCAAACGGAAGACAGAAGAGAAGAAGTAAAGGAGCCTTGGCGATTGTGCGGCTGAGCTGTCGCGGATGTGCGTGTGTGCGTGTGTGTGTGTGAGAGAGAGATGGGGGGGAAGAGAAAGAGAGAGAGCGGGATACGGCAGGGAGAGAAAGAGCAGCGTTCGATGAATGTCAAGTGTCACCGCAGAGTTGCAGCTGGCGAACGGCCGGCAGCCGCGACGTCCCCCACGCCAGAGAGAAACGAGAGGAGTGAGAGCGGAAGTGGAAGAGGGATGGAGAACGGCGGCAGCGAGCGAGATGTAGTCCGCCACACGCCAAGTGGCGACGTGCGATGCAGCTCTCGCTCTCCTCCTCTCTCTCTCCCCTCTCCCACACACACTTCCTTCCCCCTCACGTCTCTCACTCTCACTCTCTCCATCTGACTACCTTGTCCAGCATGCAAGTGTGAGCGTGGGAATGGGTGTGTTTGTGTTTGTGTGCGCCTCTCGTGCTGCAATGTGAGTGTCGACCAGCGGCTCAACTGCTGCACATGATTCGCTCTCTTAACCAGTACGCTTCCATCGCTGCAGCAGTGGACACCATTACCACCACCACCACCCGCACCAGCACCGCACCCCCCGTCTCCCTCTTCCTGTGCTTAAGACTTGGCGCCTCTGCTGCCACCGCCTGCGCTGTTGAACGCGGTCCGCTTCCGCTCCTCCTCCGCGGCGGCCTGCTTCTTGGCGAGCGCGCTGAAGTTGACGCCGGGGCTCCACTCTGTGCTCAGCCGGTCACGCGACCAGCGGACGAGCATGTCGTCGACGCACCCACAGTACCCTGCGGGGCGGCCGGAGCGGCAGCGGCAGAGGTCCACCGCCGCCCCGCCCTCCGCCGCCGCCGCCGCACTCGTCGTGGGAGTTGACGTAGCGGTGGTGGTGGTCGTCGTCGTGGCCGTGGCCGTGGCCGTCGTCGCTTCCTTCCTGGGCTCCTTCTCAGACGACGTTTTGCTCTCCGCCTCGGGGGTTGACCAACGCTTCGCGGCGGCGGCGAAGTAGCTCGGCGGCGGACATGGCGGCGGCTCCTGCAGCGCCAGCATCGGCATCGAGTACTCTGCGTACTGCGTGCCGGCGCAGCTGTCCGCGGGGAGGATGCCGAAGCCGTCGGGCACGTAGAGCGGGGCTCCCCGGGCCAGCAACCACTGCACCGTCTCCGTGCTCTCCACCGCCATGGCAGCGTGCAGCGGTGTGCGGCCCCAGCGGTCGTACACGTGGATGCTGCCACCGCAGCCGCACAGCAGCTCCAGTATCTCCACCTGCTCCGCCAGCACCGCCAAGAACACGGGACTGTAGCCGTGAAACATGTCGCCCGGCGCCGGCGACTCGTCCCTCAAGAATGTCATCGTGTTTGGGTTGGCGCCGGCCTTGAGGCACTTGGCGCACAGCTCCGCGTGGCCGGTGATGACGGAGAGCAGGAGGTACGTCGCCCCTTCACGTGAGCCGGTCAACACGCCGTTGCGCAGCTCCGGACACCGCTGGTCGAAGAACGCGCTCACAAACGGCAGTGCCACTGAAATGTCGCGCGTGCCGGGCACCGTCGCGGCCGTGCCGCTCTTCTTGGCGTCGTCGCCGTTCAGCAGTTTGTCGAAGGACTTGAGCACGTTCTCCTCCTGCGCGGTGGTCAGCTTCACGTGATGCTTGCTGCGGCGGATGCCGTCGAAGGCGCTGAAGGGCACGGGAATGGACATGGAGAAGTTGCGGATGTGGCGACGGTCTGCGTAGTCGTACGAGCAGAACGGGTCTAGCACCATGCCGCTCTTGTCCAGCTGCTTTGTGAAGCGCTCGAGCAGGCCGGGGGTGAAGTTCAGCTCGCCTGCCGCCGCCGCATTCTGCGAGAGGTACAGCGCCGTGGCCGTGTCGTCGTCGAGGGCGCTGAGGCCGCCGCTCTGCTGCAGTGCCTGGTACACGGCCAGCGCCTGTGCGTTGGTGTACTTGCGCTGCATGGACGCGACGCTGGCGCACCGGCAAGCGCCGAGCGTCTGACAAAGAGACTATGTGGTGGTGTCGGGCCTGTGGGAAAGCGAGCGACGCGCGCGAGGACGTGCGGAGGCGCAGGCGCTCGTTCGTTCTTGCTGCTTTTTGAGGGGGGGAAGGAGACGGAGAAGAAGGAGGAGGAGGAGGGGGGAAGGAGAGGGAGAAGGGTGTGGCCGTTGGCGACGGTTGTTGGGGAGCGCCGCGTGCTTTGGCGACCTCGAGGACGTGAGCGTGCCGTCGTCTGACACACAGACACACACACACACACTCCCAGCAGTTTGGCTTCCACCTTGGTTGCTCCACAAGTGGCCGCGTACGTGTAAATGTGTGTGTGTGTGTGTGTGTGTGACGAGGGGACAGTTCGGAGAGCGACACCACCCCGTCGCCCACCAACCAAACCCCACCCATATGCACACAGGAAAAGAAGGAGGAGTGAGGGAGTCAGACAGGGAGAGAGAGGCGTGTGTGTAGGGAGGGGGCGAGCGAAGAAGAAGGCCGCTGAATGCGTGAGAGACATGCGCTGTGGCACACCTCCCACAGACCCACAGACCCACCTCCTCCCACACGGGTCCCTGCCCAACCGCGCCGCCTCATCCCACAACGCCAGCCGAGTTCGGCGGGGACTGCAGACAAGGGAGAGTGCGCATCGGTGTGCTGCACAAGCCCCGGACACACACAACGCACGTCCCTCTCTCTCGCTCTATCTTTCTCTCTCTCGCCCTCGTCGTTGCATACCAGCAAGCAGGCGCACATGTTGGTGTTGGGTCACCCAGCAGGGCGTTGAGGTACAGCAAAAAAAGGAGATGCACCGCGTGTCGCCACGCAGTGTCGCCGGAGAGGAGCAAGAGCAACAGGACAGGTGCGGTGAGAAGAAGTGAGAAGAAGTGAAGGGGGGGGGGGCAGGTGATGCGTCCCTTCTGACGCCGCTACGTCTGCACCACCGTTCCTCGGTCGACTAGGCCTTCTGGGAGCGGCGCGCGAGCTCATTCTTCAGCTCACCATAGCGGTGGTACTCGGCAGTGAAGCCGTGGCGGTCGTGGCGGCCGGGGCGCACGCCGTTGTACTTCTCGAAGTCGCTCTCGAAGCAGTGCAGCACCTGCTTCAGGCTGCGCTTCTCGCTCTGCAAGACATCTTCTCGCATGGCGGTCACGTCGTCACTGCACACGGGCACCCGTTCAATGCGCTGCATCCAATCCGCCCGGCCAGCGCCGGCCGCGGCGGGTGCGCTCGACGCGGCCTTGGTGGACCCGTCCTTGGCAGCTGAGACGGTGGAGCGGGTGCTCTCCGCTCGTGCCCCGCCGGCCGCCGCGGTCGGCGTGGAGGACGGGCCGGCAGCGGGCGCGCCGACGCTCTGTGAAACATCGCGGGTGCCGGCGGTGGACGACTCGGCCGCTGCCCCGGCCGCGCCGGCTGGCGGCTCCGCCTTCGCAGCCTTCATCTTGGTGACGCGGTACAGCTCGTACATGGAGCGCAGCGACGCCTTCTGATCCGGGTAGACGTCCGTCTGCCCGGTTGCCTCTCGCACCGTTGCCTCCCACTCGTGGATGCGCTGCTTCATGTCCTTCTTCAGCTGCTTGCTTTGCTCGGTTGTCATGCGGGAGATGGAGGTGGGGAAGTTGGGGTCGCCGGACTCCTTGGCGAGCTGCAGCGAGGCGGCCTCGCCGCGGTACTCGGCCAAGAGCTGCGAGCCCAAAAAGTCGGGTGACGGGGCGCGGGCACCGTAGGTCTGCTCCACACGTCTCCGCTGCTCCTGCTGGAGTGTGTTGACGCTGTCCATCGACGACCTCGGGTACACCCGGAAGTCCTCGCTCACCGTGTGCGTCTGCGAGAAGCTCACGTCATCGATCACCTGCGCCAGAATATGCGCGAGTGGGTCCGCTACCGCCGTGGCCGCGCGCATGGTGTGCGGCACGAGGCGAGGGGAGGGCGGAGGGTGGGTGAGAGCGAGAGAGGAGTCTAAAGGAGGATAAGAGACAAATGGGGAGTGCGCTGCCTCGCAGGAGTGGGGCGAGCCGTCGTGGAGAAGGAAGAGGGAGGGAAGAGGTGGAGAGGTGGAGAGGTGGAGAGGTGTAGGGCAGCGGTCCTGGTGAGCAGACAAGTTGGGGGGGAGGCGGTGTGGGACTGCCGCAGCCGCGAGCCGTATGTGTGTGAGTATGTGTGACGATGATGTAAGGAGGATGTCAACGGGACGAACGCACGCGTGCTGATGCCACCGACACACACCAGCGAGGGGGGGGGGAGGGAGACGAGAACAAGGGGAGGGAGGTGACACTCGACGCGTGTGGCTGTGTTTGACGGCGTCGCTCGGTGGCCCTGCGCTGCCACGGTAAGAGGAGAAGGATGGACCCACAGACGCCGCGAGTGCCGCAGCAGCAGCAGCAGCAGCAGCGTCGCTTCTCAAAGCAGCCCGCTCGTGTCAAGGTTGGCAAAGCGCACCTTCTCCGCTGTCATACGCAGCAGCAGTGGGTGTGGCGCGAGGTGCGGTGCTACGCCGGTGAGGGACAGGTGTTTCATGTACTCTACCACTCGCAGCAGCCCGTCCGCTCCCAGCTGATCCACCTGGTACAGTACGCCGCCCGTCTCATCACGCCACCCCAGCGCGCTCAGTGAGAGCAAGTCCACGTCGCCGCACTGCCGCACCTCGCCGTGCGCGAGAAGCTCGCACGCCGCATTCAGCACGGCTGCTCGAAGTCGGTCACCCACCTGCGTCGGGGTTGCGTGTTGGCGCACGTAGGCGCTCAGCACTGCCTCGCGAAGCAGCGGCACTGCCCTACCTGCCCCACTGTAGAAGCCGCCTCGCGCACTCCTGCTGCCGAGGAGTCCCTCGCGAGCCATGGAACGCATGCTGGTCTCCAGCTGGTCATGAGGGGATAGCGTCGCTGAGGTGTGGGGCACCGCGCGGCTCGGCGCTGCGAGGCGTGCCCGCGCGTCGGCTGCCATGGAAGCGAGAGCAGCCGCACCGTAGGCATCCATCAAAGCCAGCGGTCCCAGCCGCAGACCGAGCTGCTCTGTAGCGGCGGCCTCCAGAACCGTGGCGTCGGGCAGCGAGCGAGCCATCAGCAACGCCTCGGCGCACAGCGCCAACAACAGTTGCTGCGGCGCCGCACCGGCGGCAAGTACGTGTGGTGCGCCGCGGCGACGCGCGTACGTCAACGCAGCCACCAAGGTGTCCTGCTGGAGGTCAGCCGGCCACGTCGGCGAGGCGAAGAGACGCACCTGCTGCACCGACGCGTGGGCGACCTCGCAGAAGGCGGAGGCTGGGGAGACGACAGCCGCGCATGGCAGTCGATCCAGCAGCGGCCGCGCGGCGGCCTCGTCGCCGAGCAGCACCACGTTAAGGTACGGCAACCTGGCGCGCTGTGCGACGGTCCCGATGAAGTGCGCATCGACGAGCGCCACCGTGTCCCGCATGGCCCTCTCAGAGCAGTCGAGCAGCACGGCTGCACCGGTGGTCTCCGGCGCCGCCGCCGCCAGCGCACGCGCCTTGTCCACCCACAGGACCTGCTGTGCGTGGGGGAAGGCGAGGAAGCGGTGGTGTGGCAAGGGCGGTACCGAGCAGCGCAAAGATCGCGCCCGCACCTGCACAGCGTGGGCGGCGGCTCGACACACTGGCGTGGCCAGCAACGACCGCTGCAACGCGGCCGCGTCCGCCTCCCCGACTTCGCGAGCGTCACTCCCCGCCGGCGGTGGATCACGGCAGAGGACGCACATCGCGTACGCGTACCAGCCGTCCATCACCGCCGTGGCGGCGTCACCGAAGTCGTGGCGCTGTGCCGTGTTGGGGAATCCACGGCTCCAAAGAACCGACTCCATGACCCAGCGTCGCTGCTCCGGCGACTGGCACACACGCCCCAGCACGAACTGCTCCACCAGTGTAGACAGCCGCCGCACCGTGTTGGTGGGAGCCGCTGCGCTGGCGCGGCGTTCGTGTGCCGCAGCGTCACGTGCGTCCCACGCATCCGCCGCTGCGCCGTCGGTGAGGCGGAGCAGACCAGCGTCTGCCAGGCTTCTCACGTCGTGGAGGTGCAGCACAGGGACCCACTTCACTGTGCGCAGCGAGCCACACACGCGCTGCAGCGCCGCCACCGTCGCCGAGCTTGGGAAGATGCCCACGCGACTCAGCGGAAACCCAACGGACAGTGCAGCGACGGTCGAGTCGGGCGCCGACGACGACGACGACGACGACGGCGCGGTGGCCGCGCCAACGCCACCACTGCCACCGCCCCGTCTCGCAGCGCGCGGCACGACCAGGCGGCGCTCCGAGCACGCGAGGAACACCTCGGCGCCGAAGTCTAGCACTGTCTCCGTGCACGCCACCGCCTCGCAGCACACATGCGCGTCCACGCGGGACGCCAGCGCGTGTAGGCGCTGCATCACCGCCTCCTTGGCGCTCACATAGCTCAGACGCTGCGACAGGGACAGCTCCGCCGGGCTCTGCGCGGCCGTGAAGAAGGCGCAGTGTGGCAAGGCACACCAGACCACGCGGACCGTGGGTGCCGCTGACGCCGACGCCGACCCCGGCGCTGCGCCTGCGGTGGCCACGGCCGTCTCGCAATGTGCCTCCACCGCGTCCAGCGCGTGTGCGACCGACCGCACACACGCCATCGCGCTCGGCGGCGGCTCCCGCAGCTGCACCGTGATCAGGCAGCCGTGAGGCGTGATGGAGGAGGACACCGCCACGCACGCGTCGCTGTCCCCCGCGCCGTTGGGCGGCAACGGGGCCGCGCCCTCTCGGCACGTCGCCTCAGCGCCGGCCCACACCTCCCCAGGCAGTCGCTCCACTGCAGCCGCCTCTGGCACCACCGCCGCGTGCGCATCAGATCGAGAGGCGCTTTCCGAGTGTGCTGCGTCAGCCGGTGGCCGAGCGCTCTTGTCTCCGACGGACGGCTCGGCGGTGCTCTCGAGCTCGCCAGCACCGGCGTCCCCGCCCAGCTCCGCCGGAATCTCGTGCTGGTCGATGCTCGCCGCGATCGACGCCGGCAGGGGGTGCAGACGCCCCTCTCGCCTCGCCGTCGCCCAATCCCCCGCGGCGTCACCCGCGGCGGAGTGGGGCATGCCGGCGCGCCTGTCCTCGTCCTCCAGTACGTGCAGCTCCAGCTCCTCCGACGGCGGTGGCGCAGCCGCGCTCGCCGGTCTCAGCGGGTGCGCCGCCACACCGTCGCGCACCGCCGCCTCGATGCGGGTGGACAGAGAGGGGCGCAGCGCCTCGAAAAGCGCCGACGCACCCGACGTGCCCCCACCACCCGCCGCCCGGTCGTGGGACGGGGGTGCGATGACGGCGTGCGGAGACGGTGTTGGGGCCGGCGGGGCCGCGTGCCGCAGAGGCGCAGGCGGGGCAGGCGGAGGCGGCGGAGGCGGCGGAGGCGGCGGAGGTGCGGCAGCCGGTGGATGCCTCCGCACGGCCGACCCGCCACTCACCTGCTTCCGCACGCCGCTCGCCACCGCTTTCACGATGCTCTCCCGCTCCGCTACCCTCACTGCGCTACCATCAGACAACCTTGGCACTTTTGGTGGTGCAGCAGGTGCAGCAGGTGCAGCAGGTGCAGCAGGTGCAGCAGGTGCAGCAGGTGCTGCCGGTGCTGCCGGTGCTACGGGTGCGGCAGGTGCAGCAGGTGCTGCATTCGGTGCTGCATTCGGTGCTGCGGGTGCTGCAGGTGCTGCCTTCGGTGCCGGTGGTGCTGCGGGTGCGACAGGTGCAACCTTCGGTGCCGGTGGTGCTACAGGTGCTGCGGGTGCTGCCTTTGGTGCCGGTGGTGCTGCGGGTGCTGCGGGTGCTGCCGGCGGTGCCGGCGGTGCTGCCTTCAGCGCTTCCGGTGCGGCAGGTGCAACCTTCGGTGCCGGTGGTGCCGGTGGTGCTGCTGGTGCTGCTGGTGCTGCCTTCGGTGCTGGTGGTGCTGCTGGTGCTGCGGGTGCAACCTTCGGTGCTGCAGGTGCTGCTGGTGCGGCAGGTGCTGCCTTCGGTGCCGGTGGTGCTGCAGGTGCTGCGGGTGCTGCCTTCGGTGCCGGTGGTGCTGCGGGTGCGACAGGTGCAACCTTCGGTGCCGGTGGTGCTACAGGTGCTGCGGGTGCTGCCTTTGGTGCCGGTGGTGCTGCGGGTGCTGCGGGTGCTGCCG
>JAECZO010000137.1:0-68948 GCA_019188245.1 Novymonas esmeraldas | reverse complement strand
GTGGAGAAGATCGACATCGACTACATCAACGATGCCTACGAGCGCATGCTGAAGAGCGACGTCAAGTACCGCTTCGTCATCGACATGGCGTCGCTGAAGAAGAAGCAGCAGTGATCCGGTGACGCGCCACGCATTCTGTCACGTGCGCGACTGCGGCCCGTGATCGAGTACGTGTGCTCCCACGTGTCTCTTCACCGTCTTGTCTCTGTGTCCCCCTAGCGCTGTCGTACGGCGTCTGTGTGCGCCTGCCGCCCGCCTCTGCGGCTCTCTGCATCGGTGCGACGTGGAAGGCTGGACTGTGTGCGTGTGTACCTGTGTGAGTGAGTGTGTGTGCTTCCTTCTTCCTCCGTTTGTGTGTGTGTGTGTGTTTTTTTGTTTGTTTGTTTGGAGAGGGCAGCTGGTGTGCAACGCGTGCGTTGGTGTGGGCATCGCGCCCTTGGCGGCGCGTGCACCGGCTCCCTCCTCCTCCTTCTCCGCCTCCCCTCCTGTCCTCTCTTTCCTTCACACCCGCTGGCATGCATCGCGTCGTCTCTCCGTGCACGCTACGATATCAGAGTAGCGTTAGGAGTGCGACGCGGTGGGCTGGCGTGGTGTGGGCGGCATGCGTGCGAGGCGGCGAGAGCGCGTGGCGTGGGTGATGGCTCCGGAGGTGTGTGTGGCAGTGGCGGCTGCGGTGTGCGCTCCTCTACCACCCCTCCTACCTCCCCATCGTCTCCTCCTCTCAACACGAGGACACATGTGCGTGCAGCCCTCCGCACTTCCCTATTGTCCTGCATCGTCCACGTGCCACCGCCGCTGCGCGTGCGTGTGTGCGCGTGTGCACATGTGGCGTACCGCTTCGGGTCCTCTCTCTCCCTTCCGCCCATCCCTCTTGCGTTCCTCTACCACGGCTGCGAGGTGACCGTGCACCCGCGCCACAGCAGACACACACGCGTGTGCCCCTCCTCGCTCCTCACCTGCGTGCGGCCACTCCTTCCGTGCGTCTCCCTCGGCGGTGCTGCGTGCGGCCGCTGCCCCCCGCCCCCCCCTCCCCTCCCTTCCCCTCCCATCGCCTCCTCGCTCGCCTCCCCACGTCATTTGTGTGTCGCTCTCCCGGCCCGCCTCGCACGACGACTGCACTCCACGCAGACCAGCCACACCCGCACCGACACACACCGCCCCGTCCCCCCGCCCGCACCTCTCTCACGCACACCCACTGTCACCACCACCACCGCGGCGAGCCTCTCCCCCTCCCTCTGCCCCTTCTTCAACACAAACAGACACACGGTCACACACACTCGCAGCCTCCACCTCCACGATGCCGTCCGATGCCTGCGGCTGGGGTGCGGTGTCCGCGACGAGCCCGCTGCACTACATGACGTTCCAGCGCCGCGACCCCAAGGCGAATGACGTGAGCATCCACATCGACTTCTGCGGTGTGTGCCACAGCGACCTGCACACGGTGCGCAACGAGTGGGGCGGCACGCAGTTCCCGGCGATCCCGGGCCACGAGATCGTGGGCCACGTGACGGCGGTCGGCAGCGACGTGACCAAGTTCAAGGTGGGTGACCGCGTCGGCGTCGGCTGCATAGTGGACTCGTGCCTCCAGTGCGGGGAGTGCCGCGAGGGCCTGGAGCAGTACTGCGCAAACGGGAAGACCGGCACGTACAACTCGAAGACGGACTTCGGGGTGACGATGGGCGGCTACGCAGACCACATCATCGTGCGTGATGAATTCGTGCTTCGCATCCCGGACGGCCTGGACCTGTGTGCGGCGGCGCCGCTGCTGTGCGCCGGCATCACGACGTACTCGCCACTGCGCCACTGGGGTGTGAAGGCTGGCAGTCAAGTCGGCGTGGTGGGGCTCGGCGGGCTCGGGCACATGGCGGTGAAGCTCGCGCGCGCGATGGGTGCGGAGGTGACGGTGTTCACGACGTCGGCGAGCAAGGCGGAGGCGGCGCGTGCGATGGGGGCGCACCACGTGGTGATCTCGAAGGACGAGGCACAGCTGAACGCGGTCAAGCGGAGCATCGACCTGATCATCGACACCGTCGGCGCCACGCACGACCTCTCGCCGTACGTGAACACACTCGACCTCAACGGAACACACGTGCTGGTGGGGCTGCCCGATTCTCCAAACCCGCCGATCGCTCCTCTCCAGCTCATCGGCTGTCGCCGCTCCGTCGCGGGCTCTCTCATCGGCGGCATCGCGGAGACACAGGAGATGCTGGACTTCTGCGCAGCGCACAACGTGGTGTGCGACGTGGAGAAGATCGACATCGACTACATCAACGATGCCTACGAGCGCATGCTGAAGAGCGACGTCAAGTACCGCTTCGTCATCGACATGGCGTCGCTGAAGAAGAAGCAGCAGTGATCCGGTGACGCGCACCGCTCAGCCCTCCGTCGTGCCGCCGCGTGCAGCAGTGTGTTCGTGGTGCCACTCTCTCTCTCTATGCAGACAAGATGGTGAAGCGAGGTGGCGGTGGCACACTGCGCTCGTGTGTGCGCGTCTGCTGCATCGCCGTTGGCGAAGCGGCGACCCTCCTTCGCGTCCGCATGCAGAATTGGACTTCTATTGCCCTCCTCTCAAAGGAGAGCGACTATGTTCGCATATCTTCCTTTGCTGCGAGTGTGTGTTTTCTTTTTTTTTCTCGTTTGGGTTCTTCACCTCTTCTTCTCCTTTCGTCGAGCACAACGGGGATGCTGTCCACACACACACACACACACACACACACACACAGGTGTATACACGATGGTGTTGTCGCCCCACATCATTTGTGGCATGACCGCCCCCCTCCCTCCCTTCTTCCCCTCTCCACGCTCGTCATTCACTTTTCAGAATTGGCGATGTAGGGTACGTGTGTGTGTGTGTGTGTGTACTGTGACCGCTGATATGCTGCAGCGGTGGCGAAGGAGCGGCGGGCGTGTGTACAAGAGCCAGAGAGGGGAGGTCGCTGCTGCACCGCATACACGTCTGTGCCACCAGCTCCTCCTCTCGCCACCACCCACTCCAGCCCCCCTCCTCAGAGACTACACACGTGCTGTTGATCACTTCGCCGGCCTGCGTGTCCCGCCACATTGTTGCTGTGGCATCGTCTTCGTCCATCCCCCACTCATCTTCGCGTCTGCGCCGCACAGATGCTCTGTTCTCGCGTGTCCCCCACCCCACCCACCCAACCTTCGCAGCCGTAATCCCCCCAACTTCTCATGGCGCGGCGCGGAGGAGTGTTTGTGTGTGAGTGAGTGTGTGTGCTTCCTTCTTCCTCCGTTCGTGTGCGTTTTTTTTTTTTTTTTGGAGAGGGCAGCTGGTGTGCAACGCGTGCGTTGGTGTGGGCATCGTGCCCTTGGCGGCGCGTGCACCGGCTCCCTCCTCCTCCTTCTCCGCCTCCCCTCCTGTCCTCTCTTTCCTTCACACCCGCTGGCATGCACCGCGTCGTCTCTCCGCGCACGCTACGATATCAGAGTAGCGTTAGGAGTGCGACGCGGTGAGCTGGCTGGCGTGGTGTGGGCGGCATGCGTGCGAGGCGGCGAGAGCGAGTGGCGTGGGTGATGGCTCCGGAGGTGTGTGTGGCAGTGGCGGCTGCGGTGTGCGCTCCTCTACCACCCCTCCTACCTCCCCATCGTCCTCCTCCACCCGTCTCGCTCCTCTCGAAGCATTGGCTCGGCCAGAGCAGTGATGCTGACGCCGTATGATTGTGTGACTGTGAGTGTGTTTGCGTGGCTGTCTCCGCCACCAGATTTTCTTTGGCCCTTTTTTTTTTTTTTTCACTCTCTTCTTCTATTGCTAACTTGGCATGTCGTGGAGATGCGCTACGCCGGAGTGCGACAGTACCATGCGAATAACGACTGTGTACGTGGGACTCCCTGGCGTTGCGGAGCGTGCTACCACATACACCCTCAACTACCTGTGTGCGGCGACACCAACACAGGTGTCCGCGTCACCCCTTTTGCAGCCACTGGCGCGCAGGGCGTGGCGTGCTGCGGCGTCTTCGCCCGCAACGTCGGGCGGAGCCCGAGCGCCGTGTCATGACCGCGGCTGCACCGTGCATGGCGACTGCCGTGCCCCACACACACAGAAGAGGAAGAACAATGAAATGGCGCCGAATGAGTGGCACTTTCTTGAGCTTCTTCGCCTCACGTTCTCCCCCACAGAACAAAACAAAGAAACAAAAAAAAGTGTTCCTCTCCTTCTGCCTCACCGAACTGCCATAAACCGACATGGGTGCACCTCCTCCCCTCCCCCCTCACACACACAGGCACACACACACGCACGCTCCCTCTGTTGATGTTCAAACACAGACACACACACACACACACACACACACACACAGATCCATGCGCACCCACTACTCGCCACTCCTCTTTCCCATCGGCGCGTCAAACAGCTCCGCCTCACTCACCTCTCCTTTACGCCTCCTCGCATACCCCACACCGTAGCTCCCCTCCTCCTCCTCCTTCTGCTTTCTTACTTCTCTCTCGCTCGTCTCCCGTGACTCGCAAAAATGAGTGCACCCGTTGTCGTGACTGTCGAGATGCTGGTCAGCCTGGACGGCAAGACCAGCGGCGAGATGCTCGAGACCCCACGCTGCGTCACGTACCTCAGCGAGTACTCCCGCATCAAACATGAAGTCCTCAAGCCGAGGACACCGGTGTGTATGTGTGGCAGCAACAGCATCGCATGGATGATACAGTGCGAGTCTCCCGACAACTACCCCACGCCCGACCGCGAGCCCGGCGAGCGCGCCGACTTCCACGCAGACCTCGACACGTTCCAGCTGCCCACCGGCAACCACTACTTCGCAGTCGTGGACCCGCGCGGTCGACTGGCGTGGAAGCAGAGCACTGTTTACAGCGAGTCGTTTCCCTTCTACAACGGCGACCGCGTCGTGGAGGTGCTGGTGGAGGACTGGGTCACAGACGCGTTCCTCGCACAGCTGCGTCGGGTCAACGTGCCGTACATCTTCGCCGGCAAGTCGGCGCTGGACTGTCGCCTCGCGGTGGACAAGCTCGGCGCGCTGTTCCACACGGACCGCGTCGAGTGCCACGGCGGCGGCACCCTGAACGGCTCGCTGCTGGAGCAAGGCGTTGTGGATGAGCTCAGTCTGGTGCTCGCCCCGGTCGTGAGCGGCGACCCCGCCGCCGTGTCGCTCTTCAGCCCGTTCCGCACCACGACCGGTGGCAAGCTGCCGATGGCGGACTTCGACCTCAGCGCTGTGGAGAAGCTCGCGGACGGCGCGCTGTGGCTGCGGTATACACGAAAGGCGTAGTTGTGCGGCTCGGCTCACCGACAGCGAGTGCAGGACGGCGGGTGCGGCGCGGCGGCAACCTGGCACCGAAGAGACTGGACCCAGTCTCTCTCTCTCTCCCCCCCCCCCAGCTGCATGGCTGGCACTTGCACGCTCATGCGCAATTCTCTTGCCCCCTCCCTTCCACAGCGGCCCATTCATGCGTCGGGAGCGCAGGACGACAGCGTCGGCGCGTCGCCGTGCCTCCGCGGTGTCACTATTTCATCTTTTTTTTTTGTGTTTTGATGTCGTTTCACCACATCATCGGCACCTCCACGCCAGCACTCGTCACGTGTCGGCAAAACGAGGAGACGACGTTGCGCGTGTTCGTCAACAACAGTAGCGCTCGCTTACTTCTTTTACGAATGTCACTGTTTTTTTTTTTCAATCTCCTCTTCTTTTTCTTTTGCTGTTGTGGTGCGTTGCCGTTCCCCCGCCGCTGTCCCGCCAGGCACGCCAGGCACCTCTCTCCCCACCTCTGCCCCCTTCTCCTCCTTCGCGCTCTCTCGACTGTGCGCATGTACCGGTGTCGACCGCGCAGCCCTCAAGCAGATTCATGTACGTCGGCTCAGACCTTGTTCTCGGGAGGCGCTGCATGTTGGCGCCACCCGCCCGCCTCCCCTCGCTCGTCCATCACCTCGCCATGGGGGCCCCAGTGGAACTGCAGCGACGTGGCACCACCACCACTACCGTCACGCTGCCACGCCACACACACACGCGTTGGCGGCACGCCCTACTCCAACCGCACACGCTCCTTTCCTCTACCCCTCTCTCTCTCACCTCCGCCCTCGTCCTCGTTCCTCCGACTGTGACGGGCCGCAGCACCTCAACTCATCCAGCAGTCAACGCTCGCACCTGCTGTAGCTGCACGAGAAGGATGGCGACGCCGGCGCCGCATGTGTCCGTCACGGTGCATATCGCATCGAGCCTGGACGGAAAGATCAGCGGCAGTTTTCTTCGCACAGCACGCGCCATCGGCTACGCGAAGGAGTTCTACCGCATCGACAACGACTTCTTCAAGCCGAGGACGCCGGTGTGCATGTGCGGGCGCAACTCCATCATGATCACCAACGACTTCGAGTCTCCCGACAACTACCCCACGTCCGACCGCGAGCCCGGCGAGCGCGCCGACTTCCACGCAGACCTCGACACGTTCCAGCTGCCCACCGGCAACCACTACTTCGCAGTCGTGGACCCACATGGTCGGCTGGCGTGGAAGCAGAGCACGCGGCAGAACGCCAGGTTTCCCTTCTACAACGGCGACCGCGTCGTGGAGGTGCTGGTGGAGGACTGGGTCACGGACGCGTTCCTCGCGCAGCTGCGCCGGGCCAACGTGCCGTACATCTTCGCCGGCAAGTCGGCGCTGGACTGTCGCCTCGCGGTGGACAAGCTCGGCGCGCTGTTCCACACGGACCGCGTCGTGTGCCACGGCGGCGGCACCCTGAACGGCTCGCTGCTGGAGCAAGGCGTTGTGGATGAGCTCAGTCTGGTGCTCGCCCCGGCGGTGTGTGGAGACCCAGCTGCAGTGCCTGTCTTCGGCTCCATGACCGGTGGCAAGCTGCCGATGGCGGACTTCGACCTCAGCGCTGTGGAGAAGCTCGCGGACGGCGCGCTGTGGCTGCGGTACGCGCGAAAGGCGTAGCCGGTCCTCCTCCGTCGGTGGCGGTTGTGTGGAGAGACGAAGGCGCGGCTCTTCTCTCCGGTATTATCGTACTCCCTGAGCCGTGCCGCACCCCGCTCGTACAGAGGATCTTTATTCACGGCACCCAGTGCCGAGCAACCCAGGCCGACCACCACACCCACAACTGCACAGCCTCTCTCTCCTCCCCTTATCTGTCGACGGTTGGCCTGGAGGCGAGAAACAAACGAGTAGGTCGCGGCGGAGGGCCGCACGCCCTGACCTCCTCTTCTCCATCGCTGTTCGTGTCCGTTTCCTCACGGGAGCGCTTCGCCACCACCCCATGTTCGTCCTGAGTGGTGCCCGCTCTGCCTGCGCACGCAACTCTCTGTTGTGGGTCGTGTTTCCTCAGCGGCCACTCACGCACTCCGGCCACCGACCTCACCCTCCTGTTCCGGGGAAGGGCGGTGGCATGTCACCGGGACGCATGTCTGCTGTGGCCCTCTTCCACGTCGGTGTCTGCGAGACAGGAAGCGTGCGTTTCCCTGGCGAGGAAGAGTCCACGACGGCGACTCCGTACACGGCGGCTGTTGTCTGGTGGGCGAGCCAGGTGCTAGCTCGCGCAGTCGCCGACGCTCACTTGCACACGTGCTATCCGCTACCCATCTCCTACCTTGTCCTCTTCATCCTCCAACCATGTGTCTTGGTTTTGCTTTTCAGCCCCACGCGCAGTTCAGGCGACCAGAGAAGGCTAGCAAGCACGATCATCAGCACTCGCAAACACCAACCACGGCACCTGCCTCTTCGACGCGCTGATGACGCACGACTCACGCACCTCTGTCGAGGTGCACATGTTGGTCAGCCTGGACGGCAAGACGACAGGTCAGCTGTTCAAGGCCGCGCACTTCGGCGATCTGCTGAAGGAGTACTATCGTATCGACAAGGACGTGCTTCTCCGGCGAAGCAAGGTCTGCTTGTCGGGTCGCAAGTGCATGGACGGGCTGGTCGAGGTCGAGTCTCCCGACAACTACCCCACGTCCGACCGCGAGCCCGGCGAGCGCGCCGACTTCCACGCAGACCTCGACACGTTCCAGCTGCCCGAGCGCTGCCACTTCCATGCTCTGATCGACCCACATGGTCGGCTGGCGTGGAAGCAGAGCACTGTTCACAGCGAGTCGTTTCCCTTCTACAACGGCGACCGCGCCGTGGAGGTGCTGGTGGAGGACTGGGTCACGGACGCGTTCCTCGCGCAGCTGCGCCGGGCCAACGTGCCGTACATCTTCGCCGGCAAGTCGGCGCTGGACTGCCGCCTCGCGGTGGACAAGCTCGGCGCGCTGTTCCACACGGACCGCGTCGTGTGCCACGGCGGCGGCACCCTGAACGGCTCGCTGCTGGAGCAAGGCGCCGTGGACGAGCTCAGTCTGGTGCTCGTCCCGGTCGTGAGCGGCGACCCCGCCGACGTGCAGCTTTTCAACTCCCTTCCGGCACCCGCGGCCGGAGGCAAGCTGCCGATGGCGGACTTCGACCTCAGCGCTGTGGAGAGGCTCGCTGACGGCGCGCTGTGGCTGCGGTACGCGCGAAAGGCTTGAGGGAACCCACCCACCCGTCAGCAATGCCCACGCACCCCCTATTTCCTGACTCAGCGTGGCGTGGGGTAAGAAAGTAGAGCCCCCGCCTCTGTCCCCCCAAAGAAAAAAAAACGATGGCGCCGCCGCCAGTCCTGCCCCTTCCCCATGGCCCTTCCTCCCGCCCCTCGGCCAGGCCCAAACTTACCAAGGAAGCGCGGGGGCGGCGAGGGGAAAAAAAAAAAAAACGCGCCTCTCCGAGGAACCGGAGACGAGCTCCTCGGCCCACGGGGAAAGAGCAAGGCCCGCCAAGAATGACCCCCGACCCTCCACTCCACCTCCACCCCACCCCCTCACTCTCCGCATCGCCCCCTCGACACCCCGCCAGCTACGCCACCAATCTAGCAAACCGCAAAATTGCCCACCCGCCGCCACCCCTTTCCCACAACCATGGCGTCCACTCTGCCCGTGACTCTGTGCCAAATGGCTGTCACCCGCGACAAGGCAGCCAACGTCAAGAAGGCTGTGACGATGATTGCGGAAGCCGCCAAGCGTGGCAGCAAGTTGGCGGTGTTGCCGGAGTGTTTCAACTGCCCCTATGGTACCAAGTACTTCGGCGAGTACTCCGAGTCTCTTGCGCCCGGCAACGAAACCTACGATGCAATGTCGCATTGCGCAAAGGAGCACAATATCTGGGTTGTTGCAGGCAGCATCCCTGAAAAAACGGCCGACGGGAAGCTGTTCAACTCAAGCATGACATTTGGGCCAGACGGCGCGCTGAAGCACATTCACCGCAAGGTGCATCTCTTCCGCATCAATACGGAGACGGTCCGCTTCGACGAGGGCGAAGTCCTCACCGCTGGTGATGAGGCGGCCGCCGTCACACTGGATGAGCACACAAAATTCGGTGTGGGCATCTGCTTCGATATCCGCTACCCTCTCCAGGCGTGGAACTACACCAAGCAAGGGACATCCTTTATTGTGTATCCTGGCGCGTTCAACATGGTGACGGGCCCGGCGCATTGGCAGCTCACAGCGCGTGCCCGTGCTGTCGACAATCAGCAATACGTGCTCCTGTGCTCGCCCGCCCGTGACACCTCCGCCGAGTATGTGGCGTGGGGGCACTCCATGGTCGTGGATCCCATGGGCAATGTGCTGTGCGAACTCGACGAGACGGAGGGGTTCGTCGATTACACAATGGACCTCAGCCTCATCGCCGACACACGCAACCGTATTCCCATCCTGAAGGGCATCCGCGACGACCTGTATTCCCTGGACTGGAGGAAGTAGCCCCCACACGGCATATCTTCTTTTTTTTTTTTTTTTCGCAGCCAGCGTATGCTAGCTCATTCAGCGCTGTTTTATCGACTGTGTTGGCTCTTTTTTTTTTTTTTTTTGTTCGCTCTTTTTCTTCTGTCTCCTTCTCTCACTTTTGGTTGTGGGAGCCCTCTTCATGTCATCCGTACGAATCCGTGTTTTGTCAACGTTGCGGAGGGAGAGGCGACGTACAGACGCAGCTCTCAACGGTAAAAAAAAAAAAAAAAGGAGCTGCAACAAAAGGAAGGAGTAGATGAGCTGTGCAATCCCGAAATGCTGCGGCATGTGAAGTGTTTGTCGCCCCTGCATACCCAGCTCCCCATGCACTGGGCTTCTTTTGATCCGCACCTCTCTCAGGGCGAGCGACGCACCTCTCACTTTGGACCCTTTCTTTATGCTTGACTTTTTCACTCGCGCATCTGTGGCTACGTCCCCTGCATTTTCAACGGGCTGCGCCGCAGTGTGAACGATAGGCAAAGCGGCTCACGATGCTTCGCCGCGCACGGCACGTGACGCTACTGTGTGCGTCGGTCGTTCGTGCGTGTACACTTGCGTCAAATGACCCGAAATCGTCGCCTGTCGGGGACATGTCACAAGCACTCAAGGAAACGCAATCTGCTGAGATTCTTAGCGAGTCTGTCTCACGGGTGGAAGGAGATGGGGCACTGAAAAGCAGCAGCGTTGATCCAGACGACGTGAACGTAATGAACAAGCACGACAACGACTACATCGAGCTGCACAAGCTGCAATACATGTACGCGCAAGAAGGACCGTTTATCGGCTCGCGCACCAAAGACAACAAGCCCGACCAGGTGAGCTTCCGCAAGCGCCGGCACATTGTCCGCGTCCCGCAGCCTGAGGTGGAGTACCGCCCCAACGAGACGTCGTTTCGCCGCCTTCCAAAGAACTACATCCTCCCAAACGAGTTCGAACTGCGCACGTTGTATCCTATGTCGACGAGCTTGCGCATCGTTGAGGGAAAAGCGGACTGTGTGGATCACAGTGCCTTTAGCATCGACGAAGACCCGTCTCCGATCGCCTACAGCATGATCGCACCTCTGGACTGGAAGCCAGATGTGGAGTACCCGTACATGGTGGTGCTGCCTGACCACCGCGGCATTCCGCGCGACTTCGAGGACGTGTGTGCAAACTTCTTCGAGCGACCCGTCCATTACGAGCTGATGGCGTCTCAGCGGTGGGTGATTCTGTCGCCTGTTGTGAATCTGCGACACAACATCCAGGTTCCTGTTGAGGGTGTGGTGGCGCGGTTCTGTGACTGGGTCACAGCCAACTTTCGCGTTGAGCACGGAAAGGTGCACCTTTTTGGGAAGGGCAACGGCGGCTACGTTGCGCTTCGAACGGTGTTGGAGAACAAAGACCTGGTCCTCAGCGTCACGGCGATTCTGGGCCGCAACGGGTCTCCATTTAGGCCGCTCGATCGCGCACAAGACAAGGTGAAGAATTTCAACGGCGTCCACAGTCTTGTGTACGTACCTGGGCTGTTGCGGAAGCAAGATTGGTACTACAAGTTCAAGTTCATGCTGGACATGGCACGGGTGCGGCCGCCCATCCGCAACGTACATTTTGCTGACGTGCGGGACCACCAAGTTTACTACGCCATCAACCCGAACGAATTCTGGAACTACATGTTGTACTTTCGCCAGTACAACATGAAGATGATAACGGAAAGTGGTTACTCTGTGTAACAATTTCGGGGAGGAGAGTGTGGGGACGGCGGTCGTGCTGTAGCTGAGTGGGAACCGTGTCCACTTTTTCTGAATCCGCATTCGCGTGCACCTGGCGTGAGGCCTGTTGGTACTGCTGCTTTGTGTGGACACGTGTTTCTGTCAGCGATGAGTCGGTCACAGCGCCACGGATGGCTCGCGAGGACCGCTTTCTTTGCCTCTGTTTTTTTTTTTTTCTTCTTCTTCTCATCTCCTTCCCCATGCGCTGCTCAGGTTGCTACAGCTCTCATAACGGGTGTTTGTGACACACACACAGTTAGCGTCACCGAATCAATGAGTTGTTGCTGCCTTCTCAGTTTTTTTTTTTTTTTTTTTGGAGGCTGAGACAGACTCGTCGCCGTTGCTGATGCCGGCTCGCGAGCCGTTGTCAGCAGTTTTCCAAAAAAAAAAAAAAGACCATGGAACTGCGGAGTCTGAGTCCAGCTCGAGGTTCTCAAGGCGCTTAGGAATTTGCTTCCACTTTTCCGCGACAGATGTCTGACAACCCCCCGGTGGCGCAATCCTGTGCATCCAGCCTTTTCTTCTTCCCACGCCCTCTCTCTCTCTCTCCCTTCGCAGGTCCGACACTTACCCAATGCGCTCTGGTGTGCGGGGGACACTCTGCAAGCTTGCTTTCTCCACTGACTCTCCAGGCGCCTGACAGGCGACGGGAGACTCGGTAGACGACACCATTTCGCCACCCTCTGAGAGGGCGGCCTTAAACGACACCGACTCCTGCACATACATTTTTTTTTTTTTTTCGCTTCTTCGTATCACACCCACCTCTCTCTCTCTCTCTCATACGCTTTGCCACTTCCTCCCTGCGGGTGTGGCACGCTGAGCGTGCTCGTTTGCGGCTCAGTGAGGCACCGCGAGTGGTGCCTCTAGCGCGAGCACAGTAGACAGTAAGAGGGTGGGCACATAGAGCCAGCTGCAGCTGCTAGCGTCAAACAATGATGGGCTATGAAGGCCGGTGTGTCCTGTTAGATGACGCAGGCGAGTGGGTGAACATCCCATTCGTGGTGCGGGAGTTCATGAAGCAGCTGAACGACGAATCACAGGCCTCACGAGCTTTGGTGGAGGCGCTGCGGCACGAGCAAAAGGAAACGAACCAACTACTTCGACGGGTTGTGCAGAAGCAGGCGGACTTGGAGATGGACAACACACGCAACATGCTGTCGCTGGGCCACCGCGCCGCGCAGGATTCCGCGGACAAGCGGCAGGCGGAGCACATTCTCTCTCTGAGGAAGAAGACGGAGAGGCTGGATGACAAGGTCCAACGCCTGTGCGCGGCTGTGGATCAGATGTCGCAGCCTACCCTCCCTGCTGCGTGTGCAAATGGAGCGTTGGATGAGGTAAAAGGGCTTGTCACGCGCCTAGCCGATAATGCGGAATCCACAGAGAGGCTCCTCAAGAGTCACATGGCAGCCGCCGCGGAGGCTCACAGATCTACCGAATCGCTTGTCAGCGCGGCAACGCTGGCGGGAGTCGCGGAGACGCAAAGTGCGATGCAGCTCCGTCTCACTGATAGTGCCGCGCGGCAAAGCAGCACAGAGAGAAGTGTACAGGATCTTCACGTTGCTGTCAATGCGGTGAAGGAGGTAAGTCTCCACCTTCGCCAAAAGTGCTCGGAGCTGTCGCAATCAGTGGAGACCGACCGAAAGGAGAGCAAAAGTCGACTAGCCTCGTGTTTTCAAACCGTGGAGAGGCTGGCGGAGTTGTGTGCTGCCCAGCACGCCGAGCTGGAGGGCCGTTTGAAGCGCACGAGCGATGCCTTGCACACAAGCGACACAAGGTCGCGGGACGAGGCCAAGTCACTCTATGCGGAGCTGCGCAGCCTCGTAAAAGAGGGGCAGGACCAAACTCACCAGCGATGCTTGGAGCTCGCAGAGGAGCTGCGCGCCGTGAAGGAGCAGCAGAGGCGCCTGACGGAGCAGAATGAGGCTGTGCTTCACGAGTCCGAGGCGACGGCGCAGAGGTCCGCGAGGCAGGCGAAGGACACGGCTACGCGCCTAGCTTCGGTGGAGGCTGATGTGAAGGAGCTTGGTTCCACGTTTGTGACTCGCCGAGACTTTCAAAAGGAGCAGCGGCAGGTTCAAGACGCACTCGACGCCGCTCGTGCGACAGCGTCGGGTGCGACAGCGGCCCTCCAATCACAGCTGCAGCAGGCGGATGCGTCTATCAAGGCCATACGGGCGGAGCAAGGGGAGGATAACGACTGGCTGCACATCGAGCTTGGCCGAGTCGGGACCGCCGTGGGCTACGCTTCCCAACAGCGCGAGAAGCAGGAGCGGCAAGTCACCTCCTTGTGTGAGATCGTACACAACCTCTCGGTTGCAGTGGAGGTGCTGCAGCAGGGGCGCAAACCCGGCCCCACAGCACCGTCACCCCCCGCTGCGGCCGCGCGCACGCCATCTGGCTCACCAGAAGTCGGGGAAGGGTCAGCAATTCCAGATGCGTGGGTGGAGTGGCGGTCTGCCTTTGTGGCGGACGTGGAGGCTCGGCTTACGGCAGCCGCGACGGCGACAGCGCCGCCGCCGGCACCTCCGCCGGCTCTGGAGCGTGTGTCACAGCAGTTGAATGAGCTCTCCGCCAAGGTGGACGGCGGCGCCAAGTACACGCAGGCGATCATATCACAACAAGTGGACCACGTGCGGCACGCCGTCAAGGACGAAGTGGCGCAGCAGCTCCAGTCACATGCGGCGTTGCGCGAGGTAGCACCGGCGTTGATAGAGGTGGAGGCGGTGAAGCGTCGCGTTGCCGGGGTGGAGCACGAGGTACAGACGCTTTCTGCGCGTGCGGACCGCTGGCACGCCAGCTCTGACGCCAGCGGTGGGCTGTCCTCTGCGGAGCCGACACTGCGGCGTCTCGTTGCCTTGGAGGAGACGGTGGGGGTGTCGGGGCGACGGCTGCAGGAGCTCGGCGAACACGTGGCAGACATCGATCAGCGCGACCACAGGCTTGCTCGCGGTGCGCGCGAGATGGAGGCGCAACTGCAAGAACAGCAGCGGCTGGCACTGAAGTTGGGAGCAGATCTGACCGCTGCGTTGGAGGGTCTTCTGCGCACAGAGCAGTCTCTCTCGCAGCATCAAAGTTCGACGACGTTGCAGCTTGCTGAGGTGCACCTCTCGCTGGAAAGGTGGAGGGGTGAGTTTGCATCGATGCAAAGCGCGGCGGCGGCGTCCGCGGAGCGCCCCTCAGGCGCGTCGGAGGACGGCAGCGGTGCTTGTGACAGCGGCGCTGATGGCCCTCTCACGAGTCTGCAAGGCGATGTTGCTCACCTGGCCGCAACGGTGGAGCGTCTCTCAGCGCGGCTGACGCAGCTGGCTGCCGACTGTGACGGGGTGCGAGGCGAGGCCGCCGTCACCGCCGCAGGGGCGTCTGAGTCTCGTGACGAGCTCAATCGTCGGCTTGATGATGGGGAGTCTGCGCAGCGGGAGACGCTGGCGTCGTTGCGTGCGGTGGGGGGTCGTCTGGAGGTTGTGGAGGCGCGTGTCTCGGAGCTTCTCTCCGCTTCTGCAATGAAGGCCGAATCGCAGGAGACCGACGCTGCGGCCGTGCGGCGCTGTGTTGACGAGGTGGCGCAGTGCCACGAGCGCCTCAGCGCGTTTCAGCGAGTGTTGGACACGCACCCGTGCCGCCCCTCCAGCGACGTCGTGGCTGCTGGCAACACAGGGGCGGACGTCCAGGGCGAGGAAGTGCATCGACTCAAGGAGCAGCTGGAGAGGGTGCTGGCCGACATGCCTGCCTCTGTGTCTGCGCAGGTGCGCGCTGAACTTCGTAGCGCGGAGCCATTTTTGACGGATTCGGCCGCGGCCGCCGCGTCTGCCCGCTGCGACGATGCGCTGGCGGCCTTCTCGGGCTCCGTCGCCGTTGCCGAGGCGGCGGCCGCTGAGAGGCTGGCGTCTGTACAGGCCGCCGTGGACCACCTCCGAGAATCCGTGGCGAAGCGTGACAGCCGTGATGCAGAGGCGGAGAGGGCGCTTCGTGCGGCTGTCAACGACATCCACGCGCTTGAGGTCGTCCATTCCGAGCTGCGCCGCGACGTGGAGCAGGCTCGATTGGCACAGGAGGCACACCAGCGAGTTGTGGCGCTTCAGCTGGAGGGGCGGCCTGTGGAGCCGCGCGATTCGGCGGCCGCGCTGTCGGACGATGTGAGGGCGGCCTGGAAGGCGGAGGTGATGGAGACGGTGCAGGACACGTACTACACGCGAGCGCTGCTGGAGGAGCGGCTGGAGAACATATGGTCATCCATGATCAGCCTGCTCGCACGGAAGGAGGACGTCGGTGCTGTGCACGACAAGCTCAGCGGTCTCCACCGGCTCGTACAAGAGGAGCTTCAGATCGAGCTGGAGCGGTTGGAGGAGCAACTGGCGAACCAGCTCGCGGAGAAGGTGAGCCTGTCGAACCTGCAAGATATTCTGGAGCGTCACGTCATCGACTCTAGCACGGACTCTGACGATACTGCGGCGAGATAGGCACCCCGCCAGCGATGGTGATGCACTCGTGCCGTCGTCACACACGCCGCCCCGCACGCCAAAAAAAAAAAAAAAGAAAAGAAAAGGAAGCAGCCCGCTGTGGAGTTGTGGCCCCCCCTCTTCTTACTCCCCTCTTTCCTCTGCCAACTGCATCGCTGTTGTTCATCGTTCCAGCTTTTCCCGTGATGCATGACGGAGTGGGGGCACTGTCGTCGTGACACCTGCCCGCGTTGCGGTGTCTTCTCCCATCCCTTCCCCCCTCCCGCTTCTCCACAAACACATACGTTCAATGTACACGCGGGTGTACGTGTCTGTGTGTGTGTGTGAGAGTGTGTGTGTGTGAGGCGTCCGCGTCGAGGCTCTCTGCGCCGCTCCTCCGCACCACCTCCCAGCGGTGCCTCTCTTCTGACATGCCGAACTCCCCGTCTCTTTCCCCCCCCCCATCTTGCAACATCAACAAACAAATAAACACATACACAAACACACATACACACACATACGCACGCGTGTGCATGCGCACATGATCCCTTGCATGCTCGTGTGCAAGCGCTGGCCCCATCCGCGCGGCGGTATCTCCCCTCTCTCTTCTTCTTTTCCTTTCTCTGCGCTTCGGCTCTCCCCGACGAAGTTGCGGCAGCTCCGCATAAGTAAGGTAGAGAGCGAGCAGAACTTTCTCTCTTACACACACACACACAGAGATACGCACGCACATACATACAGTTGGACGATGTTTGGGCGTCGCGTCTTTGGTAGCGGAACGATTCCGCGGTCGATGTACGCACGGTTGCACATCAGCTCCTCCGCGCAGGCGACCCGCATGTTACCAATGTTGGTGCCTCTGACGCCGTCGTTGGCGCAGTCGGTCGGTGGCGCGATGAGCGCTGTTGCTCAGGGCTCGCTGGAGTCGATGCCCAAGTTCGAGGTGGGCGAGCTGGACCCGGCGTCTCTGAAGTCGCTGCTGGAGAGCATCTCTCCTCTGCAGTTGGGGTTTTCACGTTTGTTTGAATTATGGGGCATTGCTCGAGCAACCATAATGGTGCACACCATACTGAGAGCCTCTTCAAGGGCCGAACTCCTCCAGACTCTCCCGTGAGCAGAGTCGACGCCAGCGCATCCACGACGAGACCGACAAGTGTGTGGGTGTTGGGGGGTGAGGGGGGTGAATGGGAGAGGAGGGGATGCTCGGGTCGCGGTGCGGGCCATCATGCATCTCCTCCCTTCCCTTTTTCCACCCGCCTCGTGAGTCCACCATGCGGCGCTACGTTCTTTTTTTTTTGTGTGTGTGGCTGTGTGTGTGTGTGTGTGTGTGATTTCTGGGGTAACCATCGCGGCGTGTTTCCCGTCTCTCTCTACAGACACTCCCGTGTCTGTGCGCTGAGGTCAGCGTCCCCGTCGCGCTCTTTCTACCGATCGCTCCTGTGCGAAGTGCGTACCACCCCAGTCTCGTGGAGGCTGAGACAGCACACAGCTGCAGCGTGGGTGTGCGTGAGGGCGGGGGAGGGGAGGGGGAATTGGGAGAGGAAGAGAGAAGTCACAGAGTTCTTTTTTTTTGTGTTTTGCGGGTTAAGCAACGAAAAAAAAAAAAAAGAGTGTGCTTTGCGGTGTCACTGTTGTGTGATTGTCGTTGTGAGGGAGGGAGGGAGGGAAGTGGAGAGAGGTGATGGGACTGCGGTGCATCTGTCGCGTTCGCCGCCCCACGATCATCTGTACACGCGGCATCTGCCACGCGTGTGCGTTTGTGCCCTCCCCTCTCTCCCCCCCTCGCGTGGTTGCCTGTTCGCTGAAACAACAAAAAAGCAAAAGAGAAAAAAAAAGAAGGAGTCGGCCATACTGTTCTTGTGTGTGCTTGTGCGGCATTGCGCGCTCGTGGCACCGCCGTTGTCGCCTCCCTCTCCCTCCCTCCTCTCCCTCCCTCCTCTTCCTCCCCCTTCTCTCCTACCTGGAGAGGGGAGAGCGAGGAAGGAGACGAGTTGACACACGCGAGGCACGTTCATCGGCGGTGCTGTGTTGGTGCAGCGCGCAACACCTTCCTGTCGTCGCCGGAAGAGGCGCACCCCCTCGCCTCGATGCGCGTTGAGGAGGAAAGAAAACAAGACAGGATGGAGTGGGGAGGGGGAGGGAGCGCGAGGACGGACACAGAACAGCCAGCTGCACTCGTTCCCTCTCCTCTCTTGCCTGCGGTTCCAGTATGAGCCAACACTTCGGAGACACGGGTATTGTGTGTGTGTATGTGTGTGCCGTCGAGTGTGAGTGGGGGTGTGTATGGTTGCTACACACTGGCAATGACGGGGAGCCAGGTGGGGGAGAAGACGGTGTGCGTGTTGGCCTCCTCCCCCCTCTCTCTCTCTCCTTCCCTTCCCTCCTCTCTTCGTTGTCCTCCAGACACACGAGCGCATGTGCGTAGACACATGCACTCACAGATGCAAACAAACGGACGTGTCTCCGTCTATCGTCCCCTCCCCCCTTCCACCTCGTCACGTCCCGGTCACCTCTCGTCTCGTATGTTCGGTGCAGCGTCCACCTCGTCGCTACCGCTGCGACTGCCACACACCCTCATCTTCGCGTCGACGCGTCACCAGAGATAGAGCACACACACACACACACACACACACACACAAACGCACACACACACACACACACACACACACACACGTGCGCAGACGCACCGCCATCGTAGTTTCCGCGGGGGCAGGGGCGCTGTAGCGCAGACCTGCACTCGCACGCTGGTGTGGGCCCTCCCCCGCCGCCCTTCCCCGCACGTGCCTCTCTTCCTCCCTCTCGTCCCACCCGAGCGGCGTGCTTGACGCCGGACCGGCGTCATGCCCAACCCCCACTGTGGCAACGAGGAGGCCGCGGCCTTCGTCAACTACTACGCCTCGCCAGGCATGGTGAGCAGCTCCGTCAACCGACTCTACTACGGCGGGGTGGAGCGGAGGAGGCGCGCCGAGGCGCGCGCGGCGGAGGAGGCGTACCCGCCTCTCCCGTCGACTCGCCGCTCTCCGGCGGAGATGAAGGCCTTCCTCAATGACCGAGTCCAGGGCGAGCTGCTGCGGCGACAGCAGCGCCGCGCGGCGCTGCAGCAGGAGCTGTACCCTGACCCAGAGGAGCCCTCGCGGCACCTCTCCGGCACGGAGATGGCGCATCACATCCGCCACGTCTACGACGAGCCCTTGATGGTGCGTCGCGCGCGTGAGTCGGAGCTGCGCCGCATCTTCGGCGCCGACAAGGGCAGCGAGGATGTCAAGAGGGAGACTGTGTACCAGTACTACCGCATCCCGGCGGCCTCGGGAGGGTCGTCCCCTGAGTCACCCCGGCCCACCCGCGGCCACGTAGACGTCGAGGCTGTTGCTGGGCACTGCAGGCGGCTGGAGAAGGGCTGGCGGCCACCGCCGGCGGCGATGGAGAACGACGACAACCGGCGGCTGCTCGTGTCCCAGTACGACTACTACGCCGACCCGCGCAAGTACACAGAGCTGACGTTGAAGCCGAGACGCTTGACCGGTAAAGAGCAGGCGGCGCTGAAGACGCGGCTGGAGTTGCTGTCGCGCCCAACACGGGTGAACCCGCCCGTTGTGCACAACGAAGAGGAAGGCGGCCCACCCCCGTTCCGTGTGAGCCGGAAGATACGCTACACCGACTGAGCCTCGCACCCTCCTCCTCCTCTTCTTTTCCTCGCCTCACTGGTCGTACGTCTCGGGTGCGTTGGCTGCCCCACAGCTGTGCTGGTGGTCCACTCTGTGTGTGAGTGTGTGTGTGCCGTCCCCTCCCCTCCCCACACACCTGCTTGCTTGCACGGCGTGCCACAGGCTGCTCACGACCCTGTGTCGTCTATGGTGGATTTGCTTAGATCGGTGCAAGAGTGTAGAGAGACAGGTGCACAACAGACATGCGTACGGCAGAGCTGCGCTCTCACAGCACCTCCCGCCCTCCCCTTCCAGATCCGATCTGCCTCACCCGTGAAACCACGGGGTGGAGGCCACAGCCTGCAAGACACACACACACACACACATGTGTGCAGGAGGAGAGGACAGCACGGCGTTGCGAGCCACTTTAACCGTACGCACGCGTGCATGTGTACAGGCGCTCACTCATGATCTCGTCGCCCCGCCTCCCCATCCCACTGCTCCCTCCCTCTTTTCTTCAGCGTACCCAGGCTGGTTGTCCTGTCCTCTCTCCGGTGTCGCCTCTCTTCTCTTCTCTCCTTCCCCCCCACCCGCACAGATACACAGACAATACACCCAAGTGCACACACCGATCTTTACAGTTCTCGTTTCTCCTGAGTGCTGTGATCGCTTGCCAGCTCGCATGCCCTCCCGCGTCACCATCCGCTGCTTAGCCGCCTACACGGGCGATGCCGAGGAGGCCGGCGGTGGACTTGTGCCGCTCTTCGTCGGACGCGATGATGGCACAGTGGAGCGGTACGACGCGGCGCAGGATGCCGAGCTCGGTATCCCGTCCGTGGTCTTCCACGCCCACCGCAAGGCGGTCACCGGCATCGTTGTCGTCTCGCCGGCGGAGCTGCACACGTGCTCGCTGGACGGGACGGTGAAGCAGTGGACGCTGGAGGAGACCGACGGCGCGCGAGTGCGGGCGACGCTGGTCAAGACGAGCACCTTTCCATTCGCCGTGCGCACGATGATCCAGGAGGGCGGCGCGGGTGCCGCGGCGGGCCAGCAGCGGCTCTTCCTCGGCGGCGAGGACGGCTCGCTGACCTTGATGGAGGGCGAGCGTCGCTCGAGCTGGCCCGCGCACGACGGCGGCGCTCTCACGGCAATCGCAGTGGACTCCGGCAGCAGCGGCTGCGTCCTCACCGGTGGCACGGACGGCATCATCTACGTGTGGGACATGGAGTCGGGTAGACCTGTGTGCGAGCTGCGTGGACACACAGGCGCCATCACTGCCCTGTCCGTTGTGCCTGTGCCCTCCAGCATCCCCGTGGTGCGGTCCAAGCGTGCCCCGGTCGACCCCGCCACGGTCGGCTCCTCCACCGCACCACCGCCCCCGTCCGAGGTGAAGGACGTGCTGGTGCACGCGGACGTGGACGATGACGGCGGTGGCAGCGGCGGCGCGAGCTGTCTCGTCTCGCTCTCGGCTGACAGCACGCTGAAGGTGTGGCTGCTGCCGGAACTGCCAGAGGCGGCGGCGGAGGCGGACCTGATGGAGCGTGAGCAGCAGCAGCAACAGCTGCAGCAGCGGAACGGCTCGGACGATGGCGCCGGCGGGCACCGCCGCAGCGGGGGCATCAGCTTCCAGGAGCCGCAGTCTGGGGGCACGACCGCCAAGGACACACCGGAGAAGACGGTGCGCGTCCTGTCCGTGGTGGCGCAGGACGCCGAAGGCGCCGCCGTGGTGGCTGCTGCCTCGCCGGACGACACCACCGCGGGCGACGATGCAGACGCGGCGGTGGTCGAGGGTGCTGGCTCGCCGGTTGCCGAGGCCGGCTCCCCCCGCTCCCAGGTGCTGGACGCGAAGCTGCACTTCCTCCAGCAGCAGGCCACCGGCACGGCGTGGAAGTCCGCCCTGAAGGCGCCAGAGCGCCGCACCGTGCCCTTCCACGCCGCCCTCGGCACAGTAGAGCTGCCCTACACCCCCTACACTTGCTCCGGCCCCTCCTCTGGCGCGGAGGACGGTGACGCAGACGGCGGCGGTGCGGCGTCGCTCCTGTACATTGGCGCGGCGCAGGGCCACGTGTACGGCTTGAAGGACCGCCTGCTGGTGAGGGAGGTGTGCCAGCACACCGCCTACAACTTCCAGACGGTGCAGCAGGAGGTGCGCAAGGTGCAGCGGACGCTGCGGGATGCGACGAAGGTGTACGCCAGGGCTGCCGCGGCCGCGATGAAGGCGGCGGAGGCGAAGGAGCTGAAGGTCGCGGCGAAGGCGCGCCGAGCCCGGCTGGCGGAGGAGAAGGCCGCAAAGAAGGCCGCGGCGGAGGCGAGCCGCGCTGCCCGGCGCGCCGCCGCTGCCGCCGCCGCGGCGGACCGATCGGACGACGAGGACTACGACGAGGAGGACGAGGCCGAGGAGGAAGAGGAGGAGGAGGAAGAAGTGGACGAGGAGGAGGCGGAGGCGGACGAGGAGGCGGCGGAGGAGGGTGGCGAGGAGGACGAGGAGGCCGCGGAGGCGGACGACGGCGATGATGGCGAGGTGGAGGCGCCAGCCGTGGACGGTCGTCCGCGGCCCCCGCGACGGCCCGCGTCGTGGAAGCGACTCACCGAAGAGCAGCGCACCGCGCTCGAGGCGCTCTTCACCACCCAAGAGAAGGAGCGCGACGACCGCACGGCGTCGTTGCAGAAGGCGGTGGAGGCGCGCCTGACCCAGCTCCAGCCGCTCGCCAAGACTCCCTACCACCGATCGCGCCACCAGTTTTCCAATCTGGCGTACACGACGACGGGGTGCGTGCGTGGGGGGTCGGCGGTGAAGTCGCTGGCGTCTGCCGCGGCTGTGCCGAGCTACGCTGACAAGGTGTACGTGACCCAGGCGAGCGCCGTCGCCGTCGTCACGGTGCAGTTCGGCGTGACGAGGCTGTGAGAGGCGGCAGACCTGTGTGTAGTGGTAGCACACCACCTCTCCTGCCCCCCCGCCCCTTCCCCCATCTCGCCGTTGCCCCCCACTTGCCTCTGTTTACCCATCCACATGCATGTGTGTCTGTGTGTCTCTTCTTGAGTGTCGCCCCTTCTCGTCTTTCCTCCTCCGTCTGCCGCCCATCAACTCGTGTTGGGAGAGAGTGCGAGGGACAGATAGAGAGATAGAGAGTCTCTCTATCAGGTCGACTCGGCGTGACGGCGTCACACGTCGCCTCCCCCGCTCTCCCTCTCTCTGTTGCTCTCCGGAGAGGGAGGGAGACGAGCATGGGCGCGCGCACCACTGTGCATCTCCCTCATGAGTCGGTGCACCCCCCCCTCCTCCTCCTTTCCTCTCCCTTCGCACCTCCCATCATTGGTATGTACATAGTTGTCTGCGATGAGTGCACAGGTGACCAACCTTCTCAGGTGTGTGTGTGTGTGTGTGTGTGTGTGTGTGTGCGACGACGTCTGCGCGTCTTTCACACTCCCTTGTTCGGATGGTGCACGTGGGTGCACCCCCTCCCCCTTCCTCCGAACTCAACCTCCACCTCCACCTCCGTCCATTGCTCATCAACACCCATGTATGCCAGCTCAGCAGCAACTCAGCCTCCTGTGTGGCCGCCTCCTTCCCCCCCCTCTCTCTCTATCGCTCTCTCTCGAGCGTCCCGTCACGCAGATGGTTGGCGCACATCATGTTCAGCAGGAGGCGCTGTGGCCTACTCCGCCAACCCCCCAAAAGTAAAGGAAACCGAAGAGCGCACGCAAGCGAAGCGGCGATGGGGGGGACGACACAGACACTCTAGGTCGACCACCGGTGGCAGGTGCACACACTGGTTGGCCGAGAGTGCGCCTCTCTCCCCTCCCCCTTCCTCACCTCTGCCCTCGTCTCTCACCGCCCTTCCACCGTCGGTGATGCGCTCTTCTGGGTAAGGCGTCAGCAACCAGGCGGACTGCTTGGAGTTGGCTGCGGGCACAGAGCATCACATGCAGTGTGTGTATGTGTGTGTGTGTCGGCGTTCTCGAATGCGTGTGGCGCCTTTGCGGGGAGTCCGTGCGGCACGACCGCCCTCGTCCCTCGTCCCTCGTCCCTCGTCTCTCTCCCCTCTCTCCCCTCCACTGAGCTCTTCTCTTGACCTTGTACTGTGCTCCTCTCCTCCCTCCTTTTTTTTTTTTGCGTGGACGCTCCTCCTCTCCCTCTCCATCGCACACACACACACACACACGCACACATCCACGCTACGGCGGTGGTTGCATGTCTGCTACCCTTCCCTCCCCTCCTCTCCTGCATCTGCGTGTGTGTACCACCTCGCTCTCTCTCTTTCTCACTCCCGCCTTCTGTTGTGCACGCGATTGACCACCGCCTGCAACGTCGCTAGAGAGCACCAAACTGCCTGGAGCCACAGCACCGGAGCCATGTCCCACCACATGAAGATCAAGGACCTGCGTGAGAAGAGCAAGGATGATCTTCTCAAGACGCTGACGGACTACAAGAAGGAGCTGTCGCAGCTGCGCGTCGTGCAGCAGACGGGCGGCGCCGAGACCCGCCTGGGCCGCATCCGCCCCATCCGCAAGAGCATCGCGCGCATCCTGACGGTGCTGAACCAGAACGAGCGCAGCAACCTGAAGAAGTTCTACTCGGACAGCAAGATGCGCAGCAAGACGCCGAAGGTGCTGCGCACCAAGCTGACGCACCGCCGCCGCCTGGCGCTGAAGCCGAACGAGAAGAACCGCAAGACGTCGCACCAGATGCGCCAGGCGCACCGGTTCCCGAAGCGCGTGTACGCAGTCAAGATCTAGACGAGCTGGTGTCACCCGTGCACTCTCTGTGGTCGAGGCTCAAGCGAGAGTTACGAGAAGGGTGATGGGCGAAGGTGAGGCACCGCTGCTGAGGCGGCAGGTGACGTTGTCAACTCCGCCTCCACGCACCGTGCGCTGTTGGGCAGTGCCCCTCCCCCCTCTGCCCCTCTCTGTCTCTCTCTCTCTCTCACTGCTCTTCAGCGCTGAATGGATGTCATGCCATCAGCGGTGTAGTCATTTGCGCTTTTTTCTTTCTCGTTTAGTCGTTTGTGTTTCCGTTTCTCATCTCCATCACTTCACCACCTCATCGATACCGTCGCCGCCGTTGCCGATGGTGTTCGTGGATGCAGCGCAGACCACCTCGCCTGTGCCGTCCGTCCCCCTTCCCCTCCCCTCTCCTCTCTTCCCCCTGTTTGGGGTGAGGTAGAGCACAGGGCCCTGCAGCCTGAGGACTGGTGTGCTTGTCTCTCTCTCACCATCATCGTCTCACCTTCTCCACTCTCCTCGTCCTCGTCTCATCGCAGTGTTCAGTGGCAGCTGAAACGTCCGTGTCGGGGACAACACACACACCTTCCCCCGGACCCTTCCTCCTCCTCCTTCTGCTTCTTTTTGCTTGACACACAGACACACAGACACACACACAAGTGCACAGGCGCACACACTCGTAGAGCTGCTGTGAGCGCCGCCGCTAAACGCGCCTCTCTCTCTCGCTCGCTCCTCCACTCGCTACGTGGAGTTGCGCAGAGCGCAGTCGGTGTCAGTGCGGTGGGAAAGGAGGAGAGAAGGGGGTGGGCTGCGCATGGGGCACCTCCTCACCGGCGATGGCGCACGCTCGCCCGTGGCTGAGGTGACGCCACAGTGGCCTCGCATCCCCCACACACTCGCCTCAGCCGCCGCTCTCCTACCCGCTGCGGCACCCCCAACTTGGCGTACTGCGCCTGTCGCTGTGGGCAATCACACGGCTGCTCCTCAGCGTGGCACCAGCGCAGCAGCAGCCGAGGCGTGCCGCTGCAGCAACAACTCGTCTGGCGACGGTGCGCCACTTGACAACAGTGTGCTGGCAGAGCTGCATGCTACAGAGACACGCCTGCGCGTGGTGCAGGCGGCGGAGCGCGGTGTGCTCGCCCGTCTGCACGCTCTCACCGCAACGCTGTTGGGCATCGCCGCGGCACCGTCCGTTGGCACCGCGACCGCCGATGTCGTCACCTTCCGCAGCGCCTCACCGCAGGAGGAGGGCGACGTTGCGGTCGCCCTTCCCGCCGTGGAGACATCTGCCTCGCCTGACATCGAGCCAGTGGCACGCCTTCTGCTGCACCGCGTCACTGTGCCGTCAGCAGGCCTCTCCGTCACCACACAGCGCGCGTACGCCGCCCTGCACGCGCTGCTGGCGTCGCGCATCGGTGCGCCGGTGTGGGACCCCTCGCCCGCAGATGGCCTCACGCAGCACTCGCGGATCCCCTGTCCCTCATCGCCCTCGCCGCTGACTGACGACGTGGTCGGCGCTGCCGCCTCCTCCTCGTCGTCCACCCCCCGCGTCTCGACGCCGCCGCCAGATGAAGCAGTGGCGCAACAACGCGCACACCTTGTTCACGGCCTGCGCTACCGCCCATCATCCCCGCCGCAGCTGCGGTCTCCGGTGGCCTCGCCTCTGCTGGCGGACCCCATCCTGGCTGGGACTGGGGCGGCTGCCGCTACCACGTCACACGAAGGTCACGCACCGGCCCGCTTGCCTTCCTGCACTCCCACCCCACGCAGCGCACCGCGCGAGCAGAGGACGCTCGGCACGGCTACCGCAACGGCGGCGCGGGCATCGTCCCCCGGCCTTGGACTGCACCGCGTTGACGTCATCGCCACCGCAGAGTCGACAGCCGGCGGAGCAGAGCGTGCGTCAGCCTCCTCAGCTTCGGATGGCGGCGGCGGCGCCTCGCTGTGGCTGCCGCGTGAGCCGGCGTTGGCCTCTCCTCCGGCACCATTGCTGTCCTCGTCACCCGCGCCACCCAGCGCCACCCCCGCGTCCACGTGCGGCGACGACGGCGAAGAGGAGGACTTCTTCCCCACGCCGCCGCGTGCGAGGCTGCGCGGCCACCACCCCGACGGCGGTGAGGCCGGTGTCGCCAGCGGAGGTACCGCGTCGACCCCAGCAGACGACGCGCCGTTGCGAGCCGTAGCAGCACCCACGGAGGGAGACCGTCACCGCCGCCGCCGCGCAGTCACCGGCGACGGCGACCCCATCGTCGCATCTGCGGTTCCAGCTGCTCTGCGCGTCGACGCGTCCCGCACGGCTGCTGCCGCCACCACCGAGGCCGCGCCGCAGGCGAGTGAGCCGCTGCCACACTCCTCACGCCTCGGGCACCCAGTGCGGGGGGTCGGACTGCCTTCCACACCGGTGACGGCGCCGGCGCAGCGTACCACGACAGCTACAGACATTCTAGCCACGATCACCGCCGTTCCGCCACAGCCACCATCGTCGTCGTCGTCGTCTGCGCTGCGCCGCACCGGTGGTGGTGCACGCAAGCGACCGCGTGGTGAGAGGGAGGATGAGCAAGGCTGCCTCACGTTGCCCGCACTCGCGGCCGCCGCGCCGTTGGCGGGTCTGCCCTCTCTCGGCGTGGACGTGTCGCTGTACACGTCTGCTGCGCCACATCACTTGCGGCACCAGCCGGTCGCCGATCACCACCGCGGCCCGCCGCCGGTGCACCACGTGACGAGCGGCTGTCCCGCCCTTCCCCCATGCGAGTCGTACGTGCGCACGCGACGGCAGCGCGCTGAGGACACGGCTCGTGCAGAGCGCGTGATTGCCGCCGTGCGCGCCGCCTGCGGGGGACCGCGCCACGCCTCCGCCCGCACGCCACCTCGCGGCCGCATATTCTGCACCGCGTCCGGGATGCCAGGTGTCATGGCGCACGCTCCCTCACGCGACTCGTCGGTGTCTCAGCACACCCCACCGCAGTTCTGGGATATCAACTTCCCGTGACGGTGTACGGCCACGGAGGCGCAAGTACACACACACACACACATGCACACACGAACACACGTAAGTGTGCACCACCGCCGCCACTGCTCTGCTCTCCATCGACCGCCCGCAGGAGAGACGACACCTTCGTTCTTGTCCGCACTTTCCCTTAGAACAGTCGTACTCGCCTTCGTGTGAGAGAGTGAGAGAGTGAGAGAGTGATGGTCTCGTCGCTGAGACGCACGCACACTTTTTTTTTTTTGTCGATGTTCGTCGCCGCCCCTGCAGCATGACCAACATCGGGCACGCCGTCCCGCCTGCGGTCCTCCTCTCCGTCCACGTTGCTGCCACTCTCCCCCTCCCCCCCACTTCACGTCATGCACGGTTGGGTCATCGATGCGACGCACCTTGGCGTCCTTCCACACACTGTCCGCTCTCTCCCCCACACTACCACTCACCACCCTCCTTTCCTCCACTCACGGTTACACACACACACACACACACACACACACGGGTACACATCTCCGTCTGCTCTACTCCCCGTGCACACTCCCAAGTGAAGGGAAAACAAACAAATAAAACAAGAGCCGGGACAAGAGATCAGCGCTGCGGTCTGGGTGGCTCATCATCATCATCTTCGCTTTGTTTGCTGGTTGTTTGCATTGCCACTGTGAGGAGGAGAGGCGTGTCGGTGAGCGAGGCCAAACTTTGCACTTGTATCTCCGTCTGTCCTGGTTCGCGTGTGTCGTGCTTTCTCACACTCACACACACTTTCTCTCTCTCCCTCACACCACGTCGGCCACTCCCGGCGTGGTAACTGTTGTTGTTGCTCTTCCTCGCCACCACTTCAGCAAGTCCCCCCTCCTGGGCTGCCATGTTCTCTGCCTCTGGGTCGCTCATGGGGGGTCCCTCCACCGCCGCCCGCCTCCACCCCGGCGGTGCCTTCAACGGCGCCGCAGGGGCGGCAGGGCGGCAGCCGCCACACCAGCACTGGCTGCGTCAGCGTCAGGAGGCCGTGCTGGCGGAGATGATCAAGATGGCCGTGCCGCTGGACGCGCAGGGCAACCCCGTGGTCGAGCCCTACTCGACTGCGGCGGCCGCGGCGGCCGAGCCCGTCGTCACCACGTGGCGCCTCCTTCTCTTTGACGACTGGGGCCGCGACATCATCGCACCGCTTCTCAAGGTCGGACAGCTGCGCGAGCTCGGCGTTACGCTGTACCTGCACATGGCGACGGAGCGCGACCCCGTGCCGGGTGCGCCGGCCATCTACTTCTGCGCCCCCACGGAGGAGAACATCGCCCGCATCGCGAGCGACTGCGCGCAGAGCCTGTACGAGTGGGTGTACATCAACTTCACGACCCAGGTTCCACGACCGCAGCTGGAGTCGCTGGCGCAGCAGCTGAGCGCCTCGCCGCTGCAGTCGATCCGGCACATCCACGCGTACGACCGCACGCTGAGCTACGTCGCCTTGGAGAACGACCTCTTCTCCCTCATGTTGAACAACGCCTTCCTGCTGCTGAACAAGACCAACGCGAAGGACGAGGAGATCGAGGCGCACCTCAACCAGGTCGTGCTCGGCATCTCGCACGTGTGCCTCTCCTTGCAGGTGCTCCCCATCCTTGTGCACTCTCGCTCTGGTGCGGCGGCGGAGGTGGCCCGGCGGCTCTCGCTGCGGCTCACCGACGCGGTCAACGACCGGCAGCTGACCCCCGCCCCCTCCTCCGTGCTCGGGCGGCCGCTGCTCCTCCTCGTCGACCGCGCCAGCGATGTGGCAACGGCGCTGCACCACCCCTTCACCTACCGCGGCCTCCTCGTGGAGATGGGGGGCATGCGGCTCAACAAGTGCGCCATCACGACGCCGGACGGGAAGGACGAGGTGCTCGAGGTCGACCCGGACCGCGACGACGTGTACCGCCAAAACGCGGGCCTCGAGTTCGGCGCGGTGGGGAGCAACATCGAGGCGGCACTGCGGCGCTACAAGGAGGAGTACGCCGCACTCGCGCAGGAGACGCCTGGCGGCGACGGCGACGGCGGTGACGCGGGTGGCGGCGGCGGCGGTGACATGTCCAAGCTGCTGGCGAGTGCGCCGGCGCTGGCGGAGCGGAAGCGCTGCCTGGACGCTCACACGAAGTTGGCGTTCAGCATCCTGAGCAAGATCCGCTCGCGCCACCTCGATCACTTCCACGGCGTCGAGCTCGCTGTTCTCCAGCAGGAGGGCCTGGACGAGGAGGAGTTCGTGAACCTCATCACCGGCGGCATCGGCACCGCGGAGGACCGGCAGCGTCTGTACCTCATCGCCTACCTCATGTGCACCGAGGAGGAGGAGGCGCACCGTGTGCAGAGCCACGAGAGCGCCGTCAGCGACGCGGCCGGCGGATTCCCGGCTCTCGCGTACCTGAAGCACCTGCGCAACTGGTCCCTGTCCTCCTCGGCGCACAGTCCCAGCGCGGCGCAGCCCAGCGCCGGCCAGGGCTTCGGCTGGGGCTTCGCCCAGCAGATCGCGAGGAACATCGCGAGCTCTCTGGGCAGCAAGGCAGAGACGATGCTGCCGCTCACGAAGCTGGTGGACGCGCTCATGCAGGACGGAACCGGCGCCGCCGCCGCCGTCGGTGGCGCGGGTTCGATTGCTGGCGGCGCGTACGGCAGTCCAACAAGCTCAGGGCTGCCGGGCGGCAACGGCGGCGCCGCTGGTGCGCTGAGGGCGAAGCTGCTGGAGACCGTCGAGGCGTACGACCCGCGCACGAAGAAGTCGGTGGACCTGCGCGAGGCGGTCTTCTCCCAAGCGATCGTCTTTGCGCTCGGCGGCGGCAGTGTGGCGGAGTACGACAACCTGAAGGCGTGGGAGGCGAGCAAGCCGCGCAAGTCCGTGATGTATGGCTGTACATCCATCGTCTCCGGGGAGGACATGCTGCGCCAGCTGAGTCTTCTCGGTGCGTCGCACCACGCATGAGTTGGCCTTCTTCTTCTTCTTTTGTCCCTCTCGTCTCATCAGTCTCCTCCTTCTCCTTCTCCACCTCCGCACTGCGTTAGAGATGAAGCAGGAAGTGACAACGCATCTGTGGGTCTGGACCTGTGTACACACACACACGTGTGCGTGCGAGTGTTACGCGTCTGTCGCTATGGTGAAGGCGGGTGTCGTGTCGCATCCGTGTACCTTCCCATCTCCCCCATCGTTCTCTGCCCCCACGAGAGGGACAGTTGAGGGATGATGCAGCTCTGCTGCAGAGTGCTGCCACCGCTCCTCTCTCCCTCTCTCTATCTCCCTTTCTCTCTCACACACACACACCGATATGACCAGGAGCAGCCGTGCACGCACTCTCACACTACTCACACGTACATCTGGTCTTCCACTTCTCCCTCTCCCGCTCCCACTCCTCTCTCTCTCTGGGCACAGGAGAGCACACGCACCGACACAATCTTACAACACACACACACACAATCACAATCACTCACATACGTCGCTCATCTTTCGCTGTGTTGTGTACTTACATTCCACACTTCAAAAAAAAAAAAAAAAAGACGGTGGCAGCGACGTGCCTCTCTTTCTCTCTCTCTCCTTCTCTTGTTTTTCTTTTCGCTCCTCTTCTCCCTCCACACTGTTGTGTCACTTCATCTGGTGACACAGAGTCAGGTGGGTCTGTGTCTCCCTGTCCCGCACTCCGTCAGTGGGCGAAGGGGCGGAGCACAGCGCGCCGGCGCGAGGGACAGCGCTCGTGGAGCACCCGTGGCACCGCGAGAGGTGCAACACGTGGTGGCTCTGCTGTTGTGGTTTCTGTTGTCGTTGTGGTGGCTCTCGCTTGCGTGCCCAAGCAGGAGTGAGCTCCTTCTCCCCTCCCCACACATTTCTTCGCTGCGTGCGTGCGTGCGTGCGTGTGTGTGTGTGTGTGTGTGTCTGTCTGTGTGTCTGTGCACTTCTCTCCCATCCCCACTCTCTCTCTATCTCTCCGTTTGTGACGCTCGCACGCAGTGCAGGCATACCTCCGCAAACATACACTCGCGTGCTGGAGCAGCTCGCCGTCTCACCGCATCCGTGTCTCTCTCTCTTCCTCCTTCTGTGCTTCCTTCTATTACTTGCTTGCCTCCGTAGTGCACCCGCCGCCGCTTTCTTTTTTTTTTTGTCAGGCGTGTTTGTCGTTGTTGACATCCCTCCCATCCCTCCCCCTCTCTCTCCACTCTTGTCCTCCAATTCAGATTGTGTGTGTCTCTCTCTCCCTCTCTGTGTGTCAGTGTGTCGCAGTGCGCTAGAGTGTCTCTCATTCCCCCCTCCACCCTCATCCCCCCCTCATCTCCCGTTGCCGTTTGTTCTTTCATCTTTGTCTTCTCTTCTCTCGCTCAGACACACACACACACACAGACACATTTGTTTACGCACCGTTGCTACACCCTGCTTCTACCTGTTACTCGACCCCTCTCTTTCTCTCTCTTCCCTCCCCCCCCGCGTCCTCCTCGTCGTCCTCGTCGCCGTCGTCACACGTGCGTGTGTGTGTGTGTGTGTGTGTCGGCATACCCAGCAGGACGCCGAGTGCTGCGCACCGCGCTGAGGTCGCGTCCATCAGTAACGAGGGTGGGGACGGGAGGCATCAACGCCAGATGGACGAGCAGTCACCCTCGGCGGCGTCGGCGCACCGCCTCCACGCGCGCTTCGATGTCGCGGCTGCCATCTCAACGTGCCGAGTGGAGGAAGTGATGTCGATGCCAGCTGACCGACTGGCGCACGTGGCGTGGCCGCTCTTGACGAACGCCGAGCGCACCACTTCGGCGAAGGACCTCTGCTTTGTTCCTCCGATCCGCGTGAGTGCGTCCCCGTGCGCCACCGAAGCGGCCTTCGCCGCCGGCATACAGGGCTGCGTCACAGATCTTGCAGAGAGTATGTCGCAGACCGAGTGCGGGGAGCTGCCACTGTCCACCGCACAACTGCGCGCGGCAGCACTGGCGTACTTCGTCACCGCAACGCAGCAAGGAGCCGCCGCCAAAGCTGTGAGGCCAAGGACGCGCAGCACCGACGCCAGCGCCGCACCTCTGCTCCGCAGGGAGTCCCTGGCGCCGCCACTGCTCGCGTCCGGCACCGCGTCCGAGATTTTTGAATTCGCCGTCCCGCCACCAGCGGAAGACACAGCAAGAGAGCTTCTCAGCCTCAGCGGCGGTGGCAGGCCGACGGGCACGACACCCAATGTGTCGTGCTCGTCGACCGACACCACCATCACCTCCGCGGCCCCCACCACCGCCGCCGTCGAGGCTCCGACGTCGGCCACGACAGCCGCCTCCACCTCCCGACGCACCGCTGCGATTCAACGTGGCAGCCAAGACAACACAAACCACCACGAGGCCGAGTCCCAGCGCGAGGCGCTCTCGGCGTCCAGCCAGCACGCGCGCAGCGATGCGCGGTCGGCAGCTGTGGTAGTGGCAGCGACAGCGGCGGCGGCGGCTCAAGCAGAGCGCGTCAGCCGTGGCGGTACCGTGATGCTGTCGTCGGATGAGCTGAGCGACCGCGAGCACTACGAGCGCAAGACCCGGCGGCTCCGTGCGGAGCGGGTGGACGTGCAGTGGGAGTCGGTGGTGGCAAACTCGCTCTCGGCTGACGGCGCGGCGTGCAGCTCGCCTGACTGCGCTGCCACGTCGACGGCCACGTCGCTGCGTCGGCGGATGCTGCGCACGGCGGTTGTGCTATGCCGGCGCGCCCCCACGTGCGCCGAGGCGGGCCACTCGTTCGTCTGCTTGCTGAAGCACTGCCTGCGTGCAGTGTCGGCCACCGACGCCATCCGCGGAGCCGAGGGCTGCACAGCGTCCGCCGCCATGCTGCAGCTCTCCTCGTCCCGGCTCCGGTGCCAGCGCTCACCACACATCCCGACGCAGGCGGGTGGCGCCGTTGCGCCGCTCGAGGATCACGAGGCGCGGTCGTCCGCACCGACGCTGGCGTCCACCGCCACCGCCACCGCCGCCGTCCCGCCGCGGCACCCGCCCATCGCGCAGCAGCAAGCCGCGTTGTGGGGGGAGGTTGTGCTCCCGCTCTTGCATCTCATCCCACGTGTTGTGTGGCTGCACGACACACTTGTGGAGCTGGGCCACGTGCTGGAGACGGTGGCCGCTACCGCACCCGCGAAGTTCGTGGCGTTGGCGCAGCAGCAGCAGCAGCAGCAGCAGCCCCCGCCGCCGCCGCCGCTGCGCGGCAGGGGTGTCGGCGGTGGTCCGGTTGTTGTTCACCGTCGCCCACCGCCAGGACGTAAAGGCGTGGCCACCGCCGCGACAGGAGGGCCCTCCGGTGAGTCGGCGGCGCCCATGCCGGATGAGCACGTTGTGTCCTTCACTGTCCGCGTGCCTTTTGAGCTTGGCGTACCGGTGCCGCCCGTCCCTGCAGGGGCCTGCCTGAGCTCCTTGGTGGATACGACTGCGGATGCCGTCTGCGGCGGCCGCGGAGGCGCGCGGGACGGTGGTGGCGACGCGAGCGGCGGTGACCCCGCGTTGCCACGCACGCACAGGAGCGAGAGCGTCCACAGCATTGGCAACCGCTACCCGTCTTACCCATCCTCGGCCTTTCACGAGGTGTCTGACGTGCACGACGGCGGCGACGACGACGATGACGTCGACCACGCCGCCGCCGCTGCTGGCCCTGGTACTGCTGTGACAACGGAGGAGATGTCAGTAGTGGATGAGGAGCAGGACAGCGCGCTCGCCTTCACGGATGTCGAGGACGAACAGGACCACAACCACGACAGCTCTGCCGACTCCTCGACCACCACGGGCTCGACCACGTCAGGCGACGCGGCGACCACATCGGCCTCAGCAAGTCACACGTCGCGTGCGAGCGCGCTCAACATCCCGACACACAGCAGCGGGAGCAGCAGCGGGAGCACCGCCGACGGAGCAGAGGACGCGCTGATGTTTGGCAACGCTGGTGCAGACTTCGAGGCGCTGGCGTGTTGCCGTCGCCGGACGCAACTGGTGGAGTTGTGCCTCCCTGGCGCCTCGCGGGTGTCGGTGCGACTGAGCGACGCGGCGCAGTGCGGACGAGCCCTGCGCGGCCGCGACGTGCTTCTCCTTCCACTGGAGAGCGACGCGTGCAGTGCAGAGCGGACGCCGACGGCATCGTCGACCATGGGCGTCGAGGCGGGGGCGGGGGAGGCGTCGAGGACGGCGCCGCGTGAGACGCGTCTGCCGCTGGCCTTCCACGGCCGGAGAGGCGAGGGGCGCACCGGCAGCGGCAGCGGCGGCAGCGGCGGCGGCGCTCTCGTCTACGGCGGGCCGTGCCGCGTCGCCATCCCCAGTCTCGCGCAGGAGCCGGTCTACATGCTGCCCGGCGAGGTGACGGCGCAGGTGCAGCTCACACTGGACACGCGGGTGAGCAGCGAATGGACAGCGGCTCTGTCCAGCGCGCAGCGCAGCGTGGCGGAGCGGCTCCTGACGTGGATGGAGCGGCAGCTGCACCACGGCGGTGATCAGCAGCACCACCACCAGCGGCGCGGGCGCATGGCCGGCTCCCCTCTGCTGCGGGGTGGTCTGCGGAGCGGCGCGGCCCCGGCGCCGACGAGCGACGCTAGCGACACGCACAAGGCGATCTCCGCCGCGTCCGCGGCGCCTCCTGCTGCTGCCACCACACCTCTCGCCGACGCCTTCACGCAGGCGCTGCGCGAGATGCCACTGGCAGCACTACGTACGCGGGCGCGCTGCCACACCGCCCACGCGGAGAGTGTCCGTGCAGTTCTCTTGGTGGTCGCTCACGCGCTGCTCCAGGACCGCGCTGGGTACCTGCACGGTGACCCGCTCACGTGGCACTCGCCGGCGTGGACCAGCGCGGTGCGCAGCGTCAGCCTCGCCAGCTCCACCATCGGCAGTGCAAACAGCGGAGAGCATGCGATCGAGGTCGCGCTCTTCCTTGTGCGCAGTGTCGCGTGCGGGGCGACGGCGTTGACGGTGTCGTCGGCACAGCTGGTGGACGCCGCTGTCGAGCTCTTCAGCACCCCGGGCCTCACCGTGGCAGATCTCAAGGCAGCGCTGGAGGAGCGGCGGCGACTGGGCGCCTGCATGTGGGTGGTGGTGGACCTCTTGACCAAGTGCACCGCGACGTGGCGGGCGCCGCGGCACGTCGCGCTCGTCGCTCTCGCGACACGGCGTCTCCTCCAGCTCGGATGCTCCGGCGCGGCCGCCGCCGCCACCGCATCGCACACTCACACCCCCTCGCACCGCACTGGTGCATTGGTGGCCGCCACCGCAACCGCAGCAACAGCAACAGCAACAGCAGCAGCACCGGCAACGGCGACCGCGGCGCCAGCAGGCAGCGCCGCTTGCGTCGCCACTGCACCCGGCTACTACCTCGGTGTTGTCGCAGGTTGTGGGCGAGCGACAGAGGCGAACCTCCGCCGCGGCGTGCACGCCCTTCTCGCTCAGCTCTTCCGCCTGCTGCGAGCCCTGCTGCAGCGCGTCCAGGCCACGCAAGCCGCGCCGCATCGCTTCCTACTGGAGTCGTGGGAGTACGGCGCCTTCGCGGTCGTCACGGTGTCGCTGATGGCGTCCCCGATGGACGCGGCTGATGTGCAGGTGTGCGCTCCATCCTTCGCGGAGGTGGTGACGGGCCTGCTGCCCTCCTTCAGCTGCCTCTCCCGCACGGAGTCGCTCCTGCTGCCCAGCGAGTCGGCGGAACAGGAGTTCCTCGTCGAGGTGGCCAAGTACGTGAAGGGGCGTGCGCCGGCGGCGACGGCGGCGGCAACAGCCGGCGGAGGGTCGGGCGGCAGCGGCGGCGGCAGCGGCAGCGGCAGCGGTGGGGCAGAGGTCGGCGATGGCGAGACGCCGTCGACGCGTGAGCCGCACGTTCTCCTGCGCTACCAGGAGAGGTCGAGCGGCAGCACCATGACCTTCACCAGCTCCTTGTCGTCCGGCGTCGGCGATGCGGCGGGCTTGTGGGAGCTGCCGCACAGCTCGGCGAGCGCGTCGTGGACGCCCGGGCACGTGCGGGTGGAGCTGTGGAACGGCTCCTGCACCGGCTTCTTCGTCGGCCTCGCCTCCACCAACATCCCACTCGACGCCTGTGTCCCCGAGACGGACGTCGACGGCATCTACTTCCTGGGTGACGGCACGGTGCAGTACGGGGACGTGACGCGCCGGCAGCGGCGGCTGCCACGCTGGCACGCCGGCGACGTGGTGGAGCTCAGCTTCGTGTTCGCGCGCGGTGGCTGGGACCTGGTGCTGTCCTTGAACGGCGTAAGCATGACGCGGCTGACGCTGCCGCGGCGCGACTTCCGCCTCGTCGCCAAGTACGTGCGCAGCGGCGACTATGTCCCCGGCCACGGCCACGTGCACGTCCTGTCCGTGTCCCCGGTGCACACCCGAGGCGGCCGTCCCCTCCACCCCGGCGCACCAACCCCGCTGTCGTCCGCGCCGGCGCCGCCGGACGTGCGCCTGTCGCCGTTCTCACGCTTGACGCTGTTTGGAGTTTCGCTGGTGCTCGAGCTCGTGTTGCACCTCCTCGTGCTCCGCAGCTCCCGCCACGCCCGCAGTGGGGAAGGGGCCGGCCTCGTGCAGGCCTGCACGGCTCCGCTGCAGTACAGCGTGCAGCAGCTTGTGCACCTCCTGCACGAGCTCGGCGGCGGCGACGGGCCTGGAGAGGACGACGCACCTTACCATGTGAAGCGGACGGCGGCGCGCCGCATCACGGATGCGATGCTGCTGGACCTCGTTGTCACCCTCTCCATCGCTGTCCCGGCCTCGCCGGCGCTGCTCGCGGCGCACATCGACGTCCTCACCGCCGTCGCCGAGTGCACGGCTGTGGCGCGCAAGACGCGCTCCGTCGCCTTGAGTGCGCTGTACAACGCCATCTCACAGCGCCACACCGCTGGCGACGTCACCGTCGCCACCGCGACCTCCGCGTCCTCCTCGTCGGCGCCGCCGCCGCCGTTGTCGGCTGCTGCCCCAGGGGCGACCCCACCCGTGAGTGCCAGCGCGGCGCGGCGTCTCTGGGCCGCCTGCCACAAGCTGGCGGCTGCCGAGCCGGCGTATCAGCCGCGCTTCAGCGCCGTGTCGGTGCCATCGGCGTCCGTCACCGTCTTCGCCGGGGGGCGGCGGATGGAGCACCACGACGCGCGGTTCGGCACCGGCGCCGGCGGCGGCGGCGGCAGCAGCGGGGCGGTGACGGGCAGTGTGCGCAGCATGTCCTACGCGTGCAACCCGATCGACTTGGCGGATCCACAGACACCCGACGTGGTGCGCGTCTCCGTGCGGCTGCAGCGCGGCTTCCAGTGCGAGACGCTCGGGCGGTACTACTACTTCGGGTTGGTGGAGGTGAACGCGCCGCCGCTGCTCACGACGCTCGACGGCGCGGGTGAGCTCATCCTCTACCCGGGCGAGCGGTCGAAGCAGCGCCGCGTCTACTACATCTCGGACTACCTCACCGAGGTGCCCGGGACGGCGGTGCAGCGGTCCGACGCGGCGCGGTCGAAGAACTACCTGAACCCGGAGGCGGGCATCCTCTTCGGCTCCGGCGATGTCATCACGGCCGTCGTCTACGTGCGGGAGCGCTGCATCGGCTTCGAGCGGAATGGCCTGCCGCTGAATGTGCTGCACCGCGGCATCCCATCCTCCGTGCGCCACCTCTTTCCTTTTGTGGAGCTGTACAACCGCGACAGCCGGGCCAAGTGGATGTACCCGCCAGACGAGGCCGTCATGACGGCGCGGTACACGATGCGGGCGATGCTGCTGTCGTGGACGCCGCTGGTGCTGCCGCTCGTGCAGGAGTACCTGCCCACGAGCCTCGTGTCCGCCACGCCAGCCTGCGGCGTGACTCTCGGTGTGCTGGGGGCGGACGGGGACGAGATGCAGATGATCTACGTCGCCCCGCCGCAGCTCGACCAGCCCGGCGGCCGCGCGACGTCCGTTCGCGTGGAGCGCTTCGAGGGCGTCATGGCGGTGGTCAGTGACGAGGCCGGGTCTCTCCAGCGAGTGTGCGCCGCAGCCCTGGAGCCGGACTCGACGCGCGAGCCCTACACACTTCCTGCGGTCGCCGCGGTGCGGGCCAGCGTGCAGGCGTGTGTACCCCAGCTGGCTGCCTTCGCCGCCGACTGCCTTGGCCCGCTGAAGGGCGCCATGACGGCCTCCACCTCGTCCTCGACGGCGGCGGCAATGCCACGGCGGCGTATCGTGCTGGCGCATCCGGCGATCCTTGTGCGTGCGCTGCGACTCATCGTGTCCCTGCACAGCCCACACTCCACAAGGGGAGGCCACGGCAGCCACAGCGGCAACAGCGCTCTCCACGACGTGTGGGACAGCGGGGCGGCCGGCGCCGCGCTGCTGACGACGACGACCCCGCCACCAGCAGCAGTGGCGCAGGCGATGCACAGTCTCCTGCCGCTGCTGGACGCCATCCTGCCCGCGGCGCAGCTCACCCTGCCGCCGCACGTGATACTGCGCGAGTCGTGGAATGAGATGCTGTGCAACCCCCACCTGCGGAAGCGCTTGTCCATCACCGTGCCACCGACCGCCACCACTGCTGCTGCTGCGCCGAGCACCGCATCGACGGCGCTCGGCGGGGAGGAGCAGAGCGCCTACACGGAGCTGGTCGACGCGACGGCGCTGACGAGTGCGCGGCGGTTCGACAGCCGCGTCGTCCATCAGCGCGACCGCGTAGACGCGCTCTTGTGCCCCACGTGCGGCAAGCCCTGGTCCGCCTGCACGGCCCACCACCCTGTGCCGGCGAGCTGGTGCGACCTGCTCGACCGCATCCTTCGACGTCTGCACCAGCAGCAGCAGCAGCAGCAGCTTCGACCGCTGCGGCCGAGGGACCGAGACCAGCGCCCCTCCCCGTACTGCGGCTGGTACACCACGTGGACAGACGGGTTGCTGACCGCCGCCACCGCCGGAGATGCGGCGCCGCACGCGACGGTGGGGGAGGAGGACGGCTACCACAGCCCCACCTCTGCGCAGTCCCTCGACGCGACGCTCTGGGAGGACGCCGAGGACGAGGACGAGGAGGAGGAGGAGGAGACGGCCACCGGCGCGCCGAGCGAGGTGGCGGACGAGGAGCCCGAGGGCGGTGCGGTGAGGGGCGGCGGCGCGCCGGGAGCGCAGGCCTCGGTCGCCGCAAGCGGTGCACGCGACGGGGAGGCGCCAACGACGGTGACCATCCGCCCTGTGCAGCGGAGCGCCACCGGCGACGCGGCGATGGCGGACGACGGCCCCATCGAGGTGGAGGGCCGCGGCGAGACGAAGGAGGGCCCCTTCTCCTTCACCGGCTATCTCGTCTCCCCGGCGGTGCTGCGGGGGCGGATGGAGTTCGATCACGCGGAGCTGCCAGAGGGCGACGGCGCCGACGGGGCTGCGCAGCAGGAGTGGGCCTGCGCCGCCTGCACCTTCATCAACGAGCCCTCCTCCGTGCGGTGCGCCATGTGCACGAGCGCGCGCCCCGGCGCCTCGTGGGTGTGCCCGCTGTGCAGCTTCGCCTACAACGCCGTGTCTGCCGCGACGTGCGTGACGTGCGGGTGCATGCGGCCCAGCAGTGTGCGTCGACAGGAGGCAGCGGGGCTGTGCTGCTGCTGCACCGTGTGCCACCAGCGCGAGCACGTCCGAGACTTCCGCGCCATGCAGCACCGCCACTACTGCTCCACCTGTGCCCGCGTGACGCGGTGGCTGCCCAAGAACCGGTTCTGCACGACGATCGAGGCGCGCCTCGTCGGCGACGGCGGCACACTGGAGTTGCAGTGGGCGTTGGACGGCGCCAAGATCATCAGCTTCGGGCTGCACACGAGCGCGTACAGCGCGGATGGCCTGTGGGACCTTGTCGAGGCGGCGGCGCGCCGGATCGGGTCGACCGCGGCGGCGGAGGTCGGCCGCTACGTTGCGCCGATCCCGGAGCGGCCGCTCGCGACGCGGCTGGCGCAGTCGCCGGGGCGTCTCGCGACAGCGGCGGCAGCGACGTCGGCGGAGGCGGAGCCGTGCCTCGTTGGCGCTGTTGTTCACTACGCCAGCGCTGTGGTGCTGCGCTACGCGGCCCTGCTGCCGCCCGGCCAGCTCTGCCAGCCCGCCTTCCTGCGCCGCATCCACGTCTGCTCCACGGACTGGCTGGACAGCTGGCGGGAGTTCCCCACCTCCACCGTCGTCCCGGTCTTCGCCCGCTGTCTGCAGATGTTGCGCGACGGCATCCGTGAGCCAGAGCTGGTCTCCACGATCGCCAGCGTGGCCCTCGCGCTCATCCGACAGCAGCCGCAGGCGCTGGCGGCAGAGAAGGACGCGCTGCTCTACGCGCTGAGCTCCAACGTGGTGCGCTACGGCGACGCGGCGCAGCGGAAGGCCAGCTACGACTGCCTTAGCGCCTTGATCGAGGACGACCCCGCGGCACGCCTCAACGCGCAACCGCTGCTGCCGGTGCTGTCGATGGAGCCTCTCGTGGAGGGCCAGCAGCGCGCGACTGTCTTGGCCCTGCTCCACCGCGCGTCGATGCGGACGACGTCGGCGATCGCGAAGGCCGCGGCGTGTCTCGTGCGCACCGTGGTCGCGATGGAGCAGCGTCGCCCGCTGCCGCCCATGCTGGGCCAGCCCTTCCCCTACATCGTGGCCCTGACAGAGACCCGCTTGAACGAGGCGGGGGAGCTGCTGGTCGGGCAGGTGCGCGGGAGCATCGGTGTGGCGCCGACGACCGGGGGGCGGTTCTACTACGAGGTGGAGGTGCCACCGGACTTCGGTGACCGCACCAGGACGGTGGTGATGGGCTGGGGCACGCTGGAGCACGAGCGCACCGCCTCGGCGCAGCACGTCGGCTCCAACCTGCACTCGTGGGGGTACAACTGCCGCGAGCACCTGCGCTCGATGATGACGGAGCAGGCGATGCCGGTGCCGCGGCGTCCGTGCACCGGGGACGTCATCGGGTCGATGATCGACCTGGAGTCCATGATGGTGTGCTGGACCATCAACGGGCAGCCGATCTCGTGGGTGTCGGTGCCGGCGCAGGGCGACGGGGAGGAGATCTACCCGTACGTGAGCGCCTCCGTCGAGCCCTACAGCCTCCGCATCCGCCTCGGCCACACGCAGTTCAAGCCGGCCGGCTACCAGGACTACTCGCCCCCGTCCGACACGCAGCTGTGGAGGGGCAGCGACACGGACGATGCGGGCCGGGGCCACAGCGCAGCGCGTGCATCGGATGGGGCCGCTGCTGCTGCCGCTGCTGCCGCTGCTGCTGCTGTCGCTCCTGCGCCGCAGACGTACGAGTTCTACCAGCAGCTGAGCCACGCGCTGGAGGAGACCGCCATTACATCGCTTAGAGAGTCGTCTCTCCTGCTGCTGCTGGACACGCCGACGGTGCACAGCGTGCTTCGGCAGTACCCGCTCTTGATGAGCGTGGTCGGCGCATCCGGCCTCGGCGTCCGCGGACGGCGCGCCGCAGCACCGGTGAACGTCCGTGCTCTGCTGCCCTACGTGGAGCAGCTGCGCTGCACGCAGGAGCTGACCATCGTCGTCGCCCGCCACCTCAAGCTCATAGACAAGTCGCCCTACCTCATGGCGTGCTACCGCAAGGCGACGGACCTGTTGTTCAGCACCGGCCGCTGGACCATCTTCGAGCTGCAGCCCGGCGGCCGCCCCAAGTACAGCAGCGGGCCGGCGCCGCGGGTGCTTGTGTCGTTGCGCAAGGCCGGCCAGGTGCGTGCGGAGGCGGATGCGGCGTGGCTGGCGGACCACCCGGTGCTGGTACCGCCCACCGACTCCTCTTCGTCGTCCTCCCCCTCGTCAGCTGCGTCGTCCTCCGCCACCTCGTCGTCGCCGTTGCAACCGTACGCGTCTGCGGAGGCGCCGGCGCCGCTCGCCACCGCCGCGCCGTCGCCGCTGCCGGCGGACGAGGAGGTGGACGAGGAGGAGGGGGAGGACGACGAGGGGTACGAGGACGAGGAGGAGTACGAGGACGACGACGAGGATTACGTGGACCTGGAGGAGGACGAAGAGGAAGAGGAGGAGGAGGAGGAGGCGGTGGCGGTGGCGCTGTCGATGCACGACGGCAGCGCCGCGGGTGTGGAGCAGGGCAACAGTCTGCGCGACGTCTTGGGGGACGCCGCTGCGATGTCGCCCGAGGAGCGGCGCCTGCGGTGCAGCGTGTCGGGGCAGCTGTTTACGCAGCTGGAGAAGGCGCGGGTGTATCAGCGAGCGCGCATGTTCGCCGTGCAGCTGGAGGACACCCTCACCGTCGACGCCGGTGGCGTGACGCGGGCGGTGATGAGCATGATCGGCGACGAGGTGAGCTACCGCGTCATCCGCGGCATCCGGGTGAACCCGCTCCTCCCGCTCTTCCAGCTGTGCAGCCACAGTACGGTGTTCACCGTCGTGCCGAACATGTCCGCCCTGTACGCGAGCGAGGCGGCCGACGGCGGCGCCGAGGGCGGCGTGCTGCGGCGCATGCTCGAGTGGCTGGGCAAGGTGATGGGGAACATGGTGCTGTGCGGCACGCTGAAGGCGTCCTTCGACTTCCCGCGGCTGCTGTGGAAGACACTCACCTTCCAGGAGGACACGGTGACGCTGGCGGACTACGCGCACGACATCGACGACAACATCACCGCGGCGCTCGAGGACGACGAGTTCGTGCTCAGTGATGACTTCTTCGCGTCGCTGCCTGAGCACGTGCGTGGGAGCCCTGCGCTGCTGCGTGGCCACCAGGGCCCGAGCGTGGCGGCGCCGCACACACTCACCGGCACCTCCGCCGCGCACGTCGCGCCGCTCGCGGCCCGCCCGCTGCGGCCGTATGTTTGCATGACGCCTGCGATGAGCGTGCAGGACATGAGCCACCTCGCGTTGGAGGAGCTGGAGGAGATGGCTGCCACCGCAGAGGCGGCAGAGGTGAGCCGGCGCCGCGCCCTCGCACAGGAGGCGCTGCTGCACCAGTTCGACCCCGCGCTGCTGGCGATGCGGGCCGGCCTGACAGCCGTCATCCCCGCCGCCTCCCTGCGCTCCGTCCGGTGGGAAGACCTCCGCGCGCGCGTGTGCGGCACCGGCGCCGCCTCCAGTGAACAGGTCCTTGCCGAACTCGACATGTCGCAGCTGACCTCGTCGATGCGTGCGATGCTGACGGAGGTGCTGAATGGCTTTACGCAGTCGCAGCTCGCCCGCTTCCTCTTGTTCTGCTCCGGGCAGAGTCGCATCCCGCTGCCGGAGAAGGTGCTGGTGGACTGCGGCGACGAGCCCGGCCGCCTGCCCACCGCGCACACCTGCTCACCCATTTCTCTACTGCTGCAGCCATGCGCCACCGCGGCGGAGCTCCAGCGCGGGTTGGAGGTGTGTCTCACCAACGCCACCGAGTTCGGCTTTGTGTAGCCGTCGCGAACGGCCAACACACACACACACACATACACGCACATGTATACTCGACTGGATGTGTCATGCATCGGCTCTGCTTCTTGTGTGCACGTGGTTCCACGACGGTATCGTGTGTGCCATCGCCTTGCTTCATATCTTTTGCGCTGCACCTGTGGCGTGATGTATGTGTCTTTCTCTCTCTCTCTTTCTCCCTCTCTACGGGTGCGTGTGTGTTGCACCCTCCCCTCTCGCTTGCGCAGTTCGTGACAGGACACGGCAGACACGTGTCTCCCTCCTGCGATGACACACACAGACAGACAGACACACTGACAGACCGACAGACTGACAGCTACACACCTTTTGTTCATCTTTTTCTTCCAGAGATGGCCATCTCAGGCGTGGCGGACTTGAGATGGGTGAGGGCCGTCTCTCGATGTCTTCCTCACTGCTCCTCCACCTTCATCTGATGCGCTGCAACACTGCTCCTGGTTCTCTCCTCCTTCTCTCACACTGTCCCCCATCATCGACACCTGACACACACACACACACACATGTGTGCAGATACACGTCGACGTCGAACAGCAACGGGTCACGACGGTGGTGGTAGTGCTGTCCGGTATCGCGTGCATCTCCACGTCGCCTTGCATTTCGCGTGCGCGTGTGTGGACGCTTCATTTCTTTCCGTTTTTTCTTTCTCTGGTTTCTGTGGTCGTGTTGGTGTGTTCGTTGTCTTCTCGTCTTCTGCACAGACACCGACAGCGTCCTCGCGTTTGTGTGTGTGTGTGTGCTCACTGGAAGAAGGGAGGGTGGACTTGTGCAGCTCCTCCTCTCCTTACTTGACACACAGACACACACGCCACCCCCTTGTGGGCGTACGGACGCACCCCCGGAGTCGCGATGCCCATGAACAGCAGCTCCAGTGCGGGTGGCGCCTCCGCCACAGTCGGCACGGCGGTATCAACAGGGGCACATGATGTACAGATGGCGCGCAGCGCCTCACCCCCTTCGACCGCCATCTCCCGCGACCTGCGTCTCTCGAGCGAGTCATCACAGCTGCACTGCCAGGCGGCTGTGGTGCACATCGGCGAGATGTTCGCGGAGTTCGCGTGCTCGGTCTTCCGCGCCGCCGGCGGCAGCGGCGAGATGGGTCGCCACGGCGCTGAGGCCGCGCGAGTGCCGCCGAAGCGTGGTGGTGCGTCGACGCTGCCGCACGCGGCCAGTGCGCACTGCGGTGCGGCCGCGGATAGACAGCACGCCGATCAGCACGACGGCGCGGCGGCTGGCGCCGTCGTCGCGACCGCGGGATCGAGCGAGAGAGGCGCTCCGGTGAACTGCACGACCGACGGCGTGTCGCGGTGGGAGCTTCTCGTCTACGCGATGCTGCACGAGGAGCACGGCGCGGTGGGCGGCGCCGCATCCGCTGCGCATGGCAGTCGGTACCGCGCTGGGGTCCCGGGCAACACAAGCAGCAACAGTGCCGCCCCTGCCGCCTCCACCGCGGGTGGGAGGGGCGGCGATGCGGAAGAGAGCGGCGACGCGCTCGACGCGTGCCCGGTCCCGGACGGCGCCACGGTGTACTTCCAACAGACGATGCCGACGTCGAAGCTGACCAAGGTGGTGAAGCTGGACGCGGGCCGGCGCTACACGGTGCGTGTTCGCTGCTACTGTCGCACCAACGTGCGGTGGAGCGCGTGGTCGGCACCCATCCAGACAGCCACTCTGTTCCCCGTGGAGACGCGTGTGGTGGAGATCGGCTCCGACTACGTGCACTGCACGTGGGACCGCGCGGCGCAGCGCAGCGAGGACGGGCTGGCGCGCGAGATGGACGTGGCCACGACGGAGTGGGTGCGCAGCATCCCCGACTTCGAGCTTCGGCTGCTGCGCGAGTACGACATGGCGGAGCACTACCACGGCGCCTTCGAGTCGGGCTGCCGCTCCGTCACGATCCGCGACCTGCAGCCCGGCACGCGCTACATCGTCCTCATGCGCTACCGCACTGTTATACGAACGATGCGGGAGTGGGCGGAGGTGACGCGGCTCGTCACGGAGAGCCCGCTGGAGGTGCGGCTGTCCGCCCGCGGCGAGGACACCTTCACCTTCGCGTGGTTCCGCGGAGAGCCCCGGCAGCCAGCGAAGGTCGCCGCTGCCGACGTTGCCGATGTGCTGTTCGCTGAGACGCGCGAGGATGACACGACCGTCGCGGCCTTCGGCTATCTGCAGCCGCGCATGACAGTGCACGAGTACGAGCTGACGATCGAGAGCGCCGGGCTCCGCTTCGACCCCATCACCGTCCCGGCCTCTGTCCACCAGCACACGATGTCGAACGTGTACCCGAGCACGACGTACTCCGTCTGCGTCCGCGCGCTCTCTGCGGAGGGCCGCTGGGGTGGCCGCTCGAACCCGCTGAAGCTGCGCACGGCGGACCGCCCCGTCGTCACCGTCGCCGCCGTCGGCGAGTCCTTCGCCTCCTTCGCGTGGTCGCGGCGCGGCGAGGAGGAGCCGGGCGAGTCGCAGCTGCAGTACCGTGTGCAGAGCCTCACCTCCGCCTACCACCAGTCCGAGACGATCGACCTCACCCCACCGCACCCGCGCCGGCTGCTGAACGTGGAGCACCTCCGGTCCGGCAGCGACTACACCGTATCGCTCCGCATCGCGATCGAGGGCACGTGGGGCGTCTGGGCGGAGCCGCAGCGCTTCACCACCGCGCCGAGCGTCGCCCTGACCTTCCTCGAGCGCGGCGAGGACTTCCTCACGCTCAACTGGCCCTCGACCGGGCTCACCGCGGCGCTCAAGGGCGACGACGCCGCCGCCGAGCCGCTGCCTGTGTACAACATCGTCGTCGTGAAGGCCGGCGGCCTGGGCGAGCGGACCGCGGTGCTGAACGAGCGCGTCACGCGCGACCCGACGCAGCGCGGCTTCCGCGTCGGCAACCTCGAGGCGGACACGACCTACGACGTGCAGTGCCGCACGTGGCAGCGCAACCCGATGACCGGGTTCGAGGGCTGGGGCGAGCTCTCGGCGCCGGTGCGGATGCGCACGCTGCAGCCCGTCGCCCTGCATGTGTGGGACGTCGGCGAGGACTTCATCCACGTCATGTGGCGCCGCGGGCTCTCGGAGGCGAGCGCCACGACCGCCGCGGAGGGCTCCAGCGCGATCGGCGACGGCCACGCCGGCGCGGCGGCGGCGGCGGACTGGGACCACCTGAAGTACGAGGTGGTGATGGGCTGCGTGGAGACCGGCGAGGATGCGATGCTGCACCGCCAGGTCCTCGACACGAGCTACACCGTCACGCAGCTGAGGCCGTCGACGACGTACACGATCGCCGTGCGCGCGTGCGATGAGCTGGGGCAGTGGGGGCTGTGGAGCCGCGTGAAGGTGCGCACGCTCGCGTCCGTCACGACGTCCATCCACGAGATCGGGGAGGACTTTGTGCGGCTGGTGTGGCAGCGGCGCGCCACGCGCGACGACGCCGACCTGCACGGCGTGACGGTGGCGGACATGTTCGTCGCCAAGTACAGCGTCCTCGTCTACGGGCGCGAGCCACCGGGCATGCCGGTGGTGCCGCACGTGCAGAGCGGCTACGACGCCGGCGGCGGCCGCTCCGACATCCTGCGCTTCGACGTCGTGTCGAGCGAGCACACGTCGCTGCGCGTCGCCGATCTGCTGCCCGACCGCGAGTACGTGGCGGTGGTGCGGGCGGCCACGTCGAGTGGGCGGTGGGGCCTGTGGAGCCGGCCCATCCGCTTCCGCACCAACCCGCAGTTCCGCATTCCGACGCACCAGCTGACCATCGGAGAGAACTACGTGAACGTGGCGTGGAGTCGTGGCGAGACGGAGACGAGCGCTCCATCGCCGGTCCCCGCGGCGGGTGCGGGTGCCGCCGCCACCGCGCCTCCCACCGCCGCGACCACCGCGACCACTGCCGCCGCCGCTTCCACGTCTGCCGCTGCTGCCGGGGACGCCGGCGGTGGCGATGAGGGGGAGGTGCTGCTTGGCGACTGGACCGTCACGGGCCAGGAGCTGCGGATCAGCGGGGTGTCGACGCAGTACGCGAAGCAGTACGCTCTGGACGCGGGGGTGCGTGAGCTCAAGGTGTGCGAGCTGCTGCCCGCCTGCGCCTACACGATCCAGATCCGCGTGCGCGGGCGCTCCGGCTCGTGGGGGCTGTGGTCGGCGCCGGCGTCCATCCTCACGCGCGGCACGATCGCGGTGACGACCGACGAGGTCGCGGAGGACTTCATCACGGTGCGGTGGGAGCGGCGGAAGGTGGCGAACCCACTCCAGTACCCGACCGGCCGCGGCGTCGTCACGTCCTACCACCTTCGGGTCTACAACACGGCCGGGGTGCGCATGGAGACCTTCCTCGGCGACGGCGACTGCCCGTACCGCGTGACGGGGCTGAAGGCGAACACGTACTACTGCGTCGAGCTGAAGGCGAACTACAACGACGAGGAGTGGGGGCTGTGGAGCGTGCCGCTGTGGTGTCTCACGATGCAGCCCATGCGCATCCAGGCGAAGCTCATCTCGGAGGAGTTCTGCCGCCTGCTGCTCACGCGGCCGGGGCAGCAGCGTCGCCTGCCGGAGGACGACGGCAACCCGCCGACGGAGGATCGGGTGCTGGCGCACGGCAAGCTGCGGCCGACGATCATGCTGTGCGTCACGTCGCCGATCCTCTCCAAGGCGCCGTACAACAGTGCGGCGGCGGCGTCGGGGCAGGCGAAGCCTGCGTACCTAAACGACGCCCTGCCACCCGACGCCGCGCATCAGCGGCTCATCTATCAAACAGAGCTGCTGAACAGCGCCGAGGCGGTGGAGCACACGGTGCCGAACCTCAAGTGCAACACGGTGTACAGCGTGTCGGTGCGCACGAAGCTGGCGAACGGCGAGTGGGGCATGTGGTCGCCCTCGCTCGTCTTCGCGACGGTGCCGGCCACGCGCGTCTCCTTCACGATCATCGGCGAGAGCTTCGTGGGGGTGGAGTGGGTGCGTCACTCGCAGATCGTGCCGCCGCAGATCGAGAACCCGGAGCAGGTGGTGCTCGGCGTCGCCACGATCACCGCATCGCGGGTGCGGGTGCGGGAGAGCGGTGGGGCCTACCAGCACACGTACACCGTGGAGGGGGCCGCGAACTCGCTTCGCATCGACCACCTCACCCCGGCCACGACCTACATGGTGTGTGTGCAGACCTTCAACGACAACTACGAGTGGGGTGTGTGGAGCGAGGAGCAGAGGGTGCGGACGGTGCCGGGCATGGACATCCACGTGCAGCACGTCTCGGAGGATGCGCTGTGGGTGTCGTGGTCGCGCCGCACCGACCTCCACGTCGTCGGGGACGCGAACACCGCCTTCAACGTCAACATCTCAGCCCGCGCGTACGAGGTGTGCCTGATCGGCGAGGGCGGCTTCACCTACACGCAGGAGACCGACTCCACAGCACTCTTCTTCCGCGGGCTCATGCCGGATGCGGTGTACACGATACACGTGCGCGCTCTCTTCGCGCAGTCCGAGTACTGGGGGCTGTGGTCGGTGCAGGGCTTCCGCACGAAGCCGCGGCTGCGCGTCACGTTCGGGAACATCGGCGAGCACTTCGTGATGCTCGAGTGGCGCCGTCACCTCCCGCGGCCGACGGACGCCGACGTGCGACTCCTCGTGGACGACGACGGCGACGGGTCCTCGCAGAGCGGAGGGGCGCTTCCGTCGATGCACGGCCGCGGCTCGACCGGCAGCGTCACGACGGCGTCCGGGCGCTCCGGCACGCTGGGCGCCATCGTTGCCCGGCCGCGGCTCTCCATCGCTGAGACGGACGACGTGGTGCAGCTCTACCGCTTCAAGGTGCAGCGCGTCGGCGAGGCGCACAGCGTCGTCTACAACATAGCGCCGACCGTGAGCGGCTTCCGCCTGCGTGATCTGCAGCCCTCGTCGGAGTACCGCGTGTGGGTGTGCGCCAAGGGGTACGAGGGTGTGTGGGGCTTCTGGAGCGAGGAGTCGCGCGTGCGCACGCTGCCGCGGCTGCGGCTGGAGGTGCTGAACATCGGTGAGGACTACGTGCGGGCGCAGTGGCGGAGGGCCGCGTGGGAGGGTGCCTGCATGGCCGGCGACGATGGGACGGAGGTGCGGCAGGTCGACGGCGCCGTCAGCGGGTACGAGGTGCGGGTGATGGACACGGTCGGCACGGTGGTCGTCACGAGCGCCGCCACGTTCCGCGAGACCGCGGCCGTGCTCTCCGGCCTCCGCCTGTCGACCCTCTACGCGATCCAGGTGCGCGCGAAGGACACGTACGACGCGTGGGGGCTGTGGAGCGACCCGGTCCCCTTCTACACACTGAAGCCCGTCACCGTAGGGCTGCAGCGGGTCGGCGAGACCTTCGTGGACACGCACTGGTCGCGTCCGATGCACCGGCTGCACCCGCGGAACGTGAACGCGGACAGCGCCGCGGACGCGTCAGACGCGGCGGCGGGCGCGGCGGCGCTGGCCGCGGCAGACGGGATGCAGCTGGACGAGCACGGCGTGCTGCACCCGGATGAGCGGGTGACGCGGTGGCACATGCGCGTGTCGTGCAACCGTGTCTTTGCCGGCATGCCGCAGACGGAGGACTACCGCGAGCTGTACGCCGACGAGGGTGAGCAGGCGCTGCGCATCGACGGCCTGCTGCCACAGGCGACCTACTCCATCGCGGTGCGCGGCCTCAACCACGCCGGCGAGTGGGGCCACTGGAGCCCGGCGCTGGTCGTGTCGACGTGCCCGCTGCTGAAGGTCGACGTCGAGGTGGCGGGCGAGACCTTCCTGCAGCTGGCGTGGCGGCGGCCGGTGGCGGCCGGTGCGGCGCAGGGGCACGGGCACGCGGGCGGCGGCCTCGGGCGGTCCGGCAGCATCGGCGACGGTGTGGACGGCGTGGATGACGAGGACGGCGGCAGCGGGACGCCGGTGGCGGAGAGCGAGGCACGCGTGGTGAGCAACCTCATCTCTTACATGGGCGTCTCGCACGGCGACGACGGCGAGGACCGGGTGGGCGGGGAGGAGGAGGAGGACGACTACTCGGCCATGCCCTCCTTCCTGCACACGCCGGTGGAGACGTACCTCTGCTTCCCTTCCGATGCGGAGGTGCACAACTACCAGGTGACCATCCGCCCCATGGCGATGGAGCCGGTCTTCAGCGAGACGGACGAGCCGCTCATCGACGGTGCGCGCGTGTACGAGACGACGCAGCCGACGCTGCGCCTCGGCAACCTGCTCCCCGGGACGCGCTACGCCATCGCGGTGCGCGAGCAGCAGGTGGACGACGAGGGCCGCTTCATCGCCGGGGAGTGGGGGGCGCCGTCGGAGCTGGTGTGCACGCAGACGGTCCCGCCGGTGCAGGTGATCCCGCAGGAGATCGGCGAGGACTACTGCCTGGTCGAGTGGCGTCGAGCGGCGGCGGCCGCCGCGAGGGACGGGGCGCCGTCGAACGCTGCTGCTGCTGCTGCGGCGGCGATGTTGACGGCGGCGGCGTCCACCACCGCCGGCCACCGGGCGGTGGAGTTCCAGCTGCAGACGCGCCGCCTCAGCACCGATGGCGCGACGCTGTACGAGGGCCCCCTCGCCCTCGACTCCGTCGTCTCGGTGCCGAGTAGCGTCAACACGTACCACATCGCGGGCCTCGTCCCGAGCAGCGTGTACGAGGTCCGCGTGCGGGCCAAGATGGAGAGCGCCTTGTGGGGGATGTGGAGTCCGGCAACGCGCTTCGTGACGCAGAGCCGCCTGGAGTTGCGCATCGACCGGGTTCAGGAGGTGGCGGTGCGGGTGTCGTGGTGCCGCCCGCGCGCCGCGGCGATGCGCAGCTCCAGCAGCAGCCGCGTGCATGCGGAGAGGCGTGAGCGGTGCTCGACGCCGGGGCTCGTGGACGAAGACGAGGAGGAGGACGGCGCGGACGACGACGACGACGACGAGCTGCGGGACGGGTCCAACTCGGATGAGCCGCGCCGCGTGGCGGGGGCGACGGCGGAGCTGGGTGGCTCGCTGGTGATGCAGCCTGAGGACGCGGTGCACGAGTACGAGCTCATCCTCGAGGGCATCAGCGTAGAGGAGCGCCGGTGCCTCACCTTCACTCAGGAGACGCTCTCCGCGCTCATCGAGGATCTCCAGCAGGACCAGCTCTACTGCCTCTCCATCCGCTCCCTCAGCGAGAAGAAGCTGTGGTCGCGCTTCTCCACCAAGGTGACGGTGCTGACGCTCGCGTGTGTGCAGGTGCAGGTGGCACAGCGCACCGAGTGCACGGCGCGGCTCGAGTGGTTCAGACCGCAGCCGGACTCGGGCAAGTTCGCCGAGCTGCTGGCGCGCCACCAGCGGGAGGCGCTGCACCAGTGCGACGACCGCGAGCGGCGCGAGTTGCTGGAGATGAAGCGCAAGTTCCAGGAGCAGGAGAGCAAAGGGGAGGCGGCCACCGCTGCCGCCGCGGGCTGGATGAACCCCGCCGCCCGCGAGGAGCACAACGCTCTGCTGCGCGAGGAGGCGACGCGGCACTACCAGGCGGAGCGCATCGTCGTCGGCGACGCCGACTCCACCGGCTACGAGCTACGTGTGACGCTGCAGCGCGGCGCGGTCTGTCTGCCCTTCATCACGGCGATCGAGGCGCTGCGGCGGCGCCGGCCGAGCGGCATGACGTCGACCACGAGCGCGCGTGACCTGATGGCGGCGGCGAAGCGCAGCGCGCACGCCGGGACTCTCATCGCCGCCGGGGGCAACCGCGGCTTCCTCGCCGGCGCGAGCCACAACAGCTTCCGCGAGCGCAAGCGCGACGGCTCTGTCAAGACACCGACGTCGCCCGGCGCGGGGCAGCCCCCCACCGCGGCCTCGCCGATGGGCAACTCCGTGACGCTGCTGGACGTTCAGCTGCGCGCGTCCGTGTCGCATGTGCTGCTGCAGGGGCTGAGTCCCAACGCTCTCTTCTCGGCCCGGGTCCGCGCACGTGGGGTGCCGGACACGTGGCAGCCGTGGAGTCGCTCCGCGAAGGTGGAGACGCTGCCGCTCGTGCAGCTTGACCAGAGCCGCTTCGGCGAGCACTACATCAACCTCTACTGGTACCGCAACGATCCGAGAATGATGGCGGCTGTTGCGCAGGAGGCGGAGGAGTTTCGGCGGCTGCAGCGCGAGTTCCACAACTTCACCGAGCGTGACCTGGAGGAGCAGCGCAGCGTGCTGGGGCCAGCGGCCTACGCGTCGCTCCTGAACCGCCTGCGCCGGCTGCGCGTGCTGCGGCGGCTCTCCGCGGCACGCGCGAAGCAGCACGCGGAGGGAGAGATGGGGCTGCTGGTCGACCCGTCCTGCCCAGTGCAGGGCTTCCAGCTGCGCGTGATCGACGAGGCCGGCGCGATCTCTGAGCACTATCTGCCCAACAGCCAGTTCAGCGACCCCACCGCGCCGCCGACGCTGAGCTTCACCGCAACGGGGCTGCATCCCAACAGCCTCTACGTGTGCTGTCTCTGCCCGCACTACGGTGACGACGTGTGGGGGTGCTGGACGGTGCCGCTCAAGTACATGACGCACAACATCATCCAGCTGGATATCACGTACATCAGCGAGACCTTCGTCGACCTCGAGTGGTGGCGGCTGGACAACAAGGCGACGTCGCCGCTCGACGAGCAGGACACCCTGCTGAGCAGCCGCTACACGGAGGAGGTGCAGGTGTACCAGCTGCGCATCACACACGAGGACGCCGTTTCAGGCCTCGAGGTGGAGGAGTTCCGCAACATGCGCGCCTGCAACGTGTTGCGCATTGGGGCACTGCTGCCGGACATGAAGTACACGATCGCGGTGCGCGAGTGGGACCCGAAGGGCGACTGGGGACTCTGGTCGGCGGCCTGCTCGTGCGTCACACTGCCCAGCATCGAGACGACTGTCTCAGAGGTAAAGGAGGGCAGCGCGCGGGTGTCGTGGGGCCGCGCGACACCGCGCATCGACTACGAGAACGACATGCACGTGCTCGAGGACAGCTCTGAGATGACCGGCTTCTACCTGCGACTGGAGGAGGTGCCGCTGCGGGCCGGCTCTGCCGTGTCAGGGCCGATGACGGAGGGCGATACCCGCCCCATCTCAGCGCCAGACCCGTCCTCGCCGGTGGGTGCATCGGCGCCGCACTCGGAGAGCGGCGAGGCGCTGTCGATGAACTTGGGCGACATCGGCATGCTGAACAACTCCTTCGACGACGCCGCGGGTGCCCTGTCGGAGGAGAAGCCCCGCACCGCCGAGGCGGACGAGCTGGAGGGCACGCTGGCCTTCGGCTTCCAGCGCGGCGGCCCTCTGCCACCTGAGCCGCACCCGCAGCTGCACGACGGGCTCGTCGTCGGCGGCATCGGCCGCAGCAGCGCCGCCGCGGCGACCACGGGGTCACGTCAACCGCACGCGCGCTCGCAGTCGCAACGCCAGCACCAGCACCAACACCAGCTGCAGCAGGACCAGCACTACCTGCTTGTGCGGCGCATCTCGTCAGGGACTGAGCTGCAGGCCTTGTTGAGCGAGCTGGCCCCGCAGACTGTGTACAAGGTGCAGGTGATGGCGGAGACGACGGGTGGGCAGGTGGGGCCGTGGTCGGCGCCGCACTTCTTCATCACGACGCCGCAGCTCTCCCTCACCGCCGAGACCATCGACGAGCATTACGTCTCCCTGCAGTGGGGGCGCCGGGCACTGGCGCCGCTCGTGGCGCAGCTCAACAGCGTCACCGGCGGCGTCAGCAACGGCAGCACGGCGTGCGTCTTCCCTGGCAGCACCAGCTTCAGCAGCGGAGACGGGCTAGGCGCCGCTGCCGCCGCGTCGGTGATGCCGACCGCCGCGACGGTGACGCTCCCGACGTCGAGGGTGATGGTGTACGAGCTGGAGGTGCGCGGCGGGGCCGGAGTCGACTTCGCCTTCTCCACCCGCATCGAGTCTGGCGCGGGGAGCGGCGCTCTCCGCGTCGCGGGGCTCAGCATGGACTCCGTGTATGTGGCCCGCGTCCGCTCGATCAGCGACGCGGGCGAGGCGAGCCTGTGGTCGTCGGAGCTGACCCTCGTGACGCTTCGGCAGCTGCTCGTGCACCCACTGGAGATCACGGAGAACTCGATCGAGATGGGCTGGGCACGCCCCGAGCAGCACCCGGAGCAGTACCTCTCGCGGGTGAGCTTCGACGCGGCGGCGTCGTCGATGGGCGCTGGCGCGATGCCTGTCGCGGTGCTGCCGACACCGACGGATGTATCCGCGTCGGTCTCCACTCCAGTCGCCCTGGCGGTGCCGTCGCTGACGCGTGGGCGTCCTCTGGCGTCCGTCGGCGACCGCGAGGCGGTCAAGTACCAGGCTCGGGTCTACCACGCAACGGAGCACGCGGCACCGCGGCTGCTGGTGGACAAGCACCTGAACGGCAACGTCTCGCGTCTGCCCATCAGCGCGCTGACGCCGAACAGTGTATACCTGCTCTACGTGCGCGCCATCAACCGCGACGGTGTGTGGAGCGAGTGGTCTGAGGGCCGCTGCGTCTACACGATGAAGCCGCTCATCTCCCGCATCGCGACCGTCGGCGAGGACTTTGTGCGTGTGCAGTGGGGCCGCGACGCGCCGGAGGAGCTGCACTACACCCCCGGCGCGGCGACCGCGACCGCCACCGCGGGCGGCCACAAGCGCAGCACCGCCGCCGCCGCCGCGACCACCGGCGCCGACGGGGGCGAGGTGGAGGAGGAGGCGCACGTGTACGACGGCCTCCCCTTGCCAGCGGAGGAGGAGACGTCCACCGAGGCGGCGGACGGCGTCGGGCCGCAGCCCGGGTCTCCCAACCGGCAGAACGCCGACTCGCCCGAGGCATCGCGCATGTGGCTGCAGGGGCGCCGCTTCCGCCTGCAGGATCAGCCGGCCCACGCCGGCGCCGTGTACTGCAGCGCCGGCACCTCCATCGAGTCCTTCACCGTCTCGGTGCGCCGCTCTGACGAGGCGGAGGGCACCACGGTGGAGGTGCCCGGGCACGTGTGCCAGCACACGTTGCCGGCACTGCAGCCCGACTCCATCTACCTCATCTGCGTCCGAGTCCAGTACAAGAGCGGGGAGCGCGGCCCTTGGAGTGATGTGGTGCGCACTGGCACGTACAACCTGCTCGCCCTCGACGTGAAGGAGGTCGGCGAGGACTACGTGTCGGCAAGCTGGCAGCGCAAGGCGAACACGATCCACATGGCATCGCTGCACATCGGCAAGGTGGAGGAGACGGTGTGCTATGAGGTGCGCGTGCGCGACTACACGGACGTGTCTCTCGGCGAGGAGGAGGGCGAGGTGGCGCAGCGCCGCGACAGCGAGAGCCGCAGCCTGTTCCTGCACGCACACCAGCGCTACAGCTCGTTGCGCGAGTTGCTTTCCAACCACCGCTACCGCCTGTCCGTGCGGCGCTGGTATCAGCCACACGACGGCTTCACCAGGGGCGACGCAACGGCACTGCCGGCGTCGCCGACGTCGATCACGCGCAACTCCACATCCAACACGGTGGAGTGCGACAGGAGCACGCGTGATCAGCAGGGAAGCACCAGCAGCGGCGGCGGCGGCGGCGGCGGCGGCGGCGAGGACGACGGCAGCTATCGCGGGGAGAGCGACAACGCCGAGGCGCGGGTGACCTCGGAGGAGGTGGACGTGCCGGCGTTGGTCTCCCTCGCCCCTACAGCCGTGCAGCTGTATGCGCAGAGGACGAACGTCGTCATGGACGCCGCTCTGCGCGAGTCGATGGAGAAGGCGAAGGCCGCGCCGGGCGTGTGGAGCGATTCCGAGTACGTGGTGACGCTGCGTGACATGGTCTGCACAGTGGAGCGCGTCGGCGAGGAGTACTTCCAGCTGCGGTGGGCGCGCGACCCACGCGCCGTGCCGCTGCCGGTGCGTCGCGCGATGCCCGTGAAGCCGATCCAGAACTGCCAGCTGCGCATCGACGAGTTGGTGCGGGACGGCTCTGGGGTGGAGACGGGGCGGGGCAGCAACACGCTGCACCTGGACGAGCTCATGGCGCCGACGGAGACGTCCTACTTCAACGGCTCGCTGAAGCCCAACACGCTCTATAAGGCGGAGGTGCGGTGCTGCGTGGAGCGGATGTGGGGCCGGTGGAGTCGTCCTGTCTACGTCATCACGCAGCCCTGCCTGCAGGTCGAGGTGAGCCGCATCGGCGAGGAGTGCGCGACGATCGCGTGGCACCGCCCACGTGAGCCGCTCACGCTGCCCGATGGCGAGATGGCGGTGATCGGGGACGAGGAGGAGGCCGACGGCTCCTACCAGCTCGACGTCTCCGGCGTCGGCTTCAACTATCAAATCTCCAAGCGCTTCAAGTCGTCGCGCACGAGTTACACCGTGAAGCACCTCGACGCGGATGCGCTCTACTCGGTGCGGGTGCGCTCCGGCGACGGCCTCCACCAGGCCTGCAGCCTCTGGAGCGCCACAACGTGCTTCGCCACTCTAAAACCGATCCAGGTGGTCGTCTCCATGCCGACGGAGCAGTTCATCCACGTCGAGTGGCGCCGCCCGCCGCAGACGGCGGAGGAGTATGCGGACCGGCTGGAGCAGCAGGCCGGGGCGGCGGCGGCCCTGTCGATCAGCGGCGGTGCTGGCGGCAGCGCCGTGGCCCCGGCGACGTCGCCAGCGCAGCCGCCGCTGGAGGACGGCGCGGCGCCGACGCCCGCGACGGCCGCGACCGCGGCAGCGCCATTCGCAGCCGCGGCGGCCCCGCACCCGAGCTGCGCTGTGCAGCTTGGCAACCCCGGCTCGCTCGCCTTCCATCTGTGCGTCTTCAACACGCAGGAGACGCCGTCGGTGGCGGTCGTGGACAAGCAGTTCCACAAGGACGCGACGCACTTCCGGGTCGGCGGGTTGGTGGCGGACACGCCCTACGTCATCATCGTCCGCGCCTGCTGCGAGGCCACCGGTGACTGGGGGCTCTGGAGCGAGGAGCGCACGTTCCGCACGCTGAAGCTGCTCGCCCCGACCGTGTCCAGCGTCGGCGAGACGTATGCGGAGCTCACGTGGGAGCGGAGCGACGGCGACTCCCGCGGCGCCAGCAGCGGCGCCGTTGGTGCGGCGGGCGGCCTGGCCGGCATGGCGGCACTGCCCACCAAGTACCTCCTCGTGCTGCGCTCGACGCGCCACGGCACCTTCGAGCGCGAGATCACGGCCGAGGAGTGCCGCGGCAGCGCCGTGACGCCGATGCAGGAGGGGCACCAGGCCCCGTCGTACCGCCTCACGATGCTCCAGGCCGGCACGGAGTACGCCGTCGCGCTGCAGCCGTGCTACGGCGGCGCGGGGGACTGGGGCCTGTGGTCGCAGGCGGCCACCTTCACCACGTTGCACCCGGTGCAGCTGACGGCGAGCATCACGAAGGATGCCGTGGAGCTCAGCTGGGGCCGCTGCTGCCCGCCGCCGACTGTGATCTTCGCCGAGGACGTCGACGGCACCGGGGCGGCGACGGCGGCGGACGGCAGCGCCTCCGCCGGCGCCACACCAGAGCCCGCCGCCGCCGCGCCAGTGGCGCCGGCAGCGGCACTACCTGCGGCGGGCAGCCACATGGCGGTTGGCACGGCGCTGGCCAGCTCTCGCACCGTCGCCCGCTACCAGCTGGTCGTCTACCGCGAGGCGGATCTGGCCGCCTTGCACCCGTCCGGCTCCTCGCTGGAGGGCAGCCTCGCCCAGCCGCACTCCTCCAGCTCCCTCTTCTTCCCCACTGGCTCCATCAGCCAGGAGGGCCGGCTCAGCGAGCGCGGCGGCGCCGCCGCCGTGTCGCATCGCGGTAGCAGCCTGAAGCACCGCCTCCTGCAGGACATGCGTACGAGTCAGACAGCGGCCCGCCTGCACAACAGCATCAGCAGCCCCAGCGACGCACTGAGCAACGCTGGGCAGACGACGATCCCCGACATGGACGTCGCCGCGCTGGCGAACCACGACGGCGCCACGGCGCTGCCGTCGCCGACGAAGGACTCGCTGTTTTGCAAGCAGTACGACATGACAGACGTGGTCGTCACGGCGCCGCCGGTGAGCCCACACCGCACCGGCGCCAACCCTCGCAGCGGCACCGGCGCCGCTGCTGCTGTTGTGGCGGCTGCCGCTACTGCTGCTGCGCCCACGGCCGCGTCGTCCATGCACGAGCGCATCGAGGGTCTGACGCCGGACACGACCTACGTGGCGCGTCTCCGTGCGATGGACCTGTACGGGCACTGGGGGACACCGGTGGAGGTGCGGCTCGTGACGCCGCCGGCAGCGCCGACCCAGGTGGCGCTGCGCCGCGTGAACGCGCAGTTCTGCTCGCTGCAGTGGATGGCGCCGGAGATGGCGGCCGGTGCCGGTGCCGACGGCGCCGCCCTGCACGGTCTCTACCGATACGTTATCGAGCAATGCGTGGCGCCGGCGGACGGGCAGTCGCCGGCCGGCAACTCCTCTGCCGGGGCGAGTGGTGGCGGCGCGAGCGCCCGCAAGGCCGCTGCTGCTGCTGCTGCTGCGACGGCTGCGGCAGCGGCGGGCACCGCGGGTGGCGCCGCGGCAGCGCTGATCGGTGCGGACTGGCATGTCGTGGACACGGTCGAGGACACGAACGTGTGCGCCGTGCGCATCAGCGGATTGCTCTCGCGCATCCGCTGCCGGGTCAAGTGTGCCCGCCTCCTCCCCACGCCGTCGCCCCTGAGCGCCGACCTCGCGGCCGTCGCACAGGCGTCCGCGGCCGGCGGCGTCGGTCCGTACAGCGAGTACTCGGAGGCCGTCGCCGTGTCCAGCGGGACCCCACCAGAGGGCGTGGTCGACCCGCACCTCACCACCCTGTCGCAGAACTCTGCCACTCTGGAGTGGCTGCCGCCGCCAAAGCCGTCCGAGGCGGCCGCCGGCCGCTACACCCGACCGGTGTACCGCGTGTACCTGGCAAACACGACGGACCAGCCCTACCCCGTGCTGCTCACCACGGTCCACCGCCCCACGTACGTCCTCACCAACCTCACCCCCGCCACCACCTACACCGTGCAGGTCGTGGCAGAGAACTCAGACGGCGTCAGCTTCCGCAACCCGATCCTGCGCTTCCTCACCAAGTCCGAGGAAGACCAGACGATCTCGCGGCACGACGAGGGCAGCGGCGATGCGAACAACAGCACGGCGGGGTCGCCGACGCTGCTCGCCGAGGTCGTGCCCTTCCACGGCATCCGCGCCGCCCCGGTCGCCACCACCACCGGCGCGGCTGGCACGTCCAGCAGCGGCGCCGACGTCGCCGACATCCCCACCGCCGCCCGTCGCTCGCTGACCGGTGCACCGACCCCGCCGGCGTCACAGCAGCCACGCGGTGGGCGCGGTGGGATGGGCGGGCGGGCGCGCGGCACGAGTGCGTCGCGGCGCAAGGGAGGCAGCAGTTCATCGAAGAAGCGCAAGGGAAGCAATCGCGGACGCTCCTCGTCCAACAGCGGTGCAAAGCGAGCGAGCAACCCGGCTGCGGCCGCAGCTGCCGAGACGGCGCGCGATGCATCCTCGCCATCCGGCAGTATCCTCCCCCCTCTCGCCAAGACTGCCTAGCCGGCGCTGTGCCTCACCTCGTGGCACCACTCCAAACCCATCACCATGTGCGTGTGTATGTGTGTGTGTGTGTGGTCCTCACTGTGACAGTGATGTATCCGCCAGTGCACGCGCACACACACACACACAACTGCCTCCCTTTTTTTCTTTTTTTTTCCAGTGGCGCTGTGCTACAACGACATCGCTCTCTTTCTCTCTCTGTTTTACTTCTTTCCCCTCTGTGCACGTTGTGTGTGTGTGTGTGTGTGTGTGTGTGTAAGTGTTGTTAGCTGAGCGATGAGGTGGAGGAGCGAGGTTGGATCGCACGACTCGTGTCTGCCTTCTGGCAGAGGTGACACGTGACGGCGCTCGCCCTTCCTCGCACCCTGTGTGTCTCTTCCTCACAACACACACACATGCACATATGCACATATGCAGAGTGACCCTGCACAAGTCTCTCTCGCCCAGTCTCTTCGCCGCACCACCTCGCCACGCTTTCCTTCTTCCCCCCCCCTCGTTTGCGTGTGTTCTTCTTCTCTCTCTCTCACCCCCTCCTCCCCCAGCTGATCTCTCGATGTTACGCATAGCCGATGTACATACTGTGTGTCTGTACGCACGTGTGTGTGTGTGTATGTGTGTTCGTGTATGTGTGTGTGTATGTGTCTCAAGGGTTGTCGTGTCGTGCACAGAGGGCTGAGGGCCTGCAGTTCTCCGACTCTCCTCTGCCGCCACGTCTTCTTCTCCGAGCGCCATCTCCACCCATGCTTCACCTCTGTGATGTGTCTCTTGCTCTCTCTTTCTCGTGTCGGCGCCTCGTGCGCGGATGTACGGCGTGTTCGCCACCACCACCACCACCGTTCGAGTCTGTCCTGTCCCATCGCGGCTGAGGTGCGCAGGGGACCTCGCTCTCCCCACCCCTCTCTCTGCCTCATGCACACACATACACACACACAAGGGGTACCAACATGTGTGTCTGTGTGTCTGTGTATCTGTGTGTGCATCGTCCTTCCTCTACCGCTGCTGCCCACCACCATTCCCCCTCCCCCTCTACGCCTCGTGCTCTCCGTCTACCCTCTCGCCTCCTCCTCACCTCAGCGGGCCGCATCAGACTGCGTCAGCCATGCGTGACAGCGTCTTGCCACAACAGAGTCGCCTGCTCACCTTCCTCATCCCCGCCCACCGTCCGCGTGTAGCAGACACATACACACACACACACATACATACATGCATACATACACACACATAGAGAGTAACACATTCACACACACTGCACTCCAGCGAAGAGGAGAAGGGAGAAGAAGGGGGGAGGAGCTGACGCAGCCGCACATCGCCGGCGCGCTGGGCTCGTTGCTTGCGTGAGATCCTTGCGACTCGAGCACGCGGGAACGCTGGTCCCCCTCCTCCCAGACGACGCGTCAGCGTACACCTGCCCCCCTCTTGCGTGGGGAGAGGCAGAAGAGAAGACTCCCCTCCCGCCTCCTCCGCTTCACATTACATACATCCGAGGTTGGCACATAGCGCCTTCATGAGCGACGACCTCTTTGACATCTTCAACGATGCCGCCGCCCCTCTCGAGACGGCGGGCGAGTCGCTGGCGGTGGTGCTGCAAGACGTGCCCGCAGTGTCGAGACCACCAAGAGACGAGCCGGTGGCCACCGCAGGAGCACCGCAGCCGCCACGGGCTGGCACCGCCTCGCTCCTGGCCACCCTCGCCATCGCCGTCCCCGACGCGCCGCCGTGCGCGCCGCCTCCGCCGGCGTGTAGCACGATGCCAACCTCCGTCGCTGACCGCGGTCGCGTGTCGTCCTCGTCGTCGCAGCCGGAGGGCGGCAGCAGCAGCAGCGGCGGCAGCGTTGGTGGCATCCGTGTGATCACGGCGGCGTCCCCGTCCTCACCGGCCACCGGTGACGGCGCGGCGGCGCGGACGCTGACCGCGCCCGCGGCGTCAGCGGCAGTTGTGGTGGAGCCGTCCAGTCGGATACGTGTGCGCCGGGCCACGGTGAGTCTCGAGCAGTTCACTGTGCGCCTCGCCGAGTTCCCGTTCGCGACGTTCGACGTCTTCCGCGGTCTGGCGCGGCGCGGCGACGACGCGGTGCGGCGCACTTGCGTTGGCGTCGTGACGCGGCGGTCGGACCCAAAGCAGAACGTGACGGCCGCCCGCGCGTCCCGGTACGCCGTGTTCACGCTGTGGAACATGGAGACAGCATCCCCCAGCGCCGCGGTGGAGCTGAGCTTCTTGCTCTGCGGTGCTGCGTTTGACCTCCTCTACAGCCGTCTGGTTGTCGGTGCCGTGGTGGCGCTCAGTGGGGTGGGTCAGTGTGCCCGTCGCAGCTCTGCGGCGACCACCACCGACGAGGTGCTGCTGCGCGTCGCAGACGGCGAGGCGGTGCGCCAGCTTGGGTTCGCTGCCGACCTCGGCACGTGCGCGTCCATCTCACACAAGTCGCAGGAGCGCTGCCATGCGATGGTGAACACGCAGCAGTCACAGTACTGCACCTATCACGTCAACGACCTCCGCAAGGTGGTGCGCGGCGGCGCTGGTGCAGGCACTGGCAGGGGTGGTCGTGGCGGCCAGGACCACGTCCCCTCGAGTGGCGCGGTGGCATCACCGTCGTCAAGTCGAGGCGGTGCCGCCGCAACACAGCTCGTCCCCTCTGGCGCACAGCAGCGCCTCGCCGTCCTTGCACCGGGAAGGGCGGCACGGTGCTCCACCGTCTGCGCCCCCCTCGCTGGTGCCGCTGAGACGACCAGCCGCCTCACTGCTTCGCAGCAGATGCTGCGTCAGACGTCCTTCCTGGCCGTGCGCGGTGCCACTGGGCTTCCCGTCGAGGACGTGGCTCGTCGCGCGAGTCTGGGCTCCGCCGGTACCGGGGTGTACGGCGGGGTGCAGGCGGGTGCCGCTCTGGCGCTGCGGCAACAGGCTGGACTGCGCCCCGCGTCGAGTTACCCGTCGGCGCAGACGCTAGGGGTGACGTCGCGGGGCCGCGATGTGCTGGAGGCCGCTCGGCAACAGGCTGTCCACGTGGAGGAGGGGAGGCTGCTTCGGCAGACGATGCGTGGCGAGGTGCGGGTGGGAGCCAGCAGCGTCGCCGGTGGTGCGCCGAAGCGCGCGCGTGTGGAGGCGGAGGAGGGACAGTCCACCACGCTGTCCTCGCCAGCGACCTCCGCGTCGGCCACCGCCGCCGCCGGTGGTGCCGATGGTGGTCGCGTCGAGGCCCTGCGGCAGCAGTTCCGGCCGCTGCACCGCGGGGCCGCGGCTCCGTTCACCCCGCTCAGCAGCCACGGCGCCGTGCACACCGTCGTCGTGTCGCCGCGGCCGCGAGACTACCGCCACTCCGTGGTCGTGCCCAGCGCCGCCGCCGGCACCACCGCTGCGCCGGTGCAGAACGCCCTGTTGCGTGCCGCCGCGAAGGCCGCGAAGGAGGTGCTGCGCGACTCGACAGGTGGTGCCGCGACGGCCATCGACGGCGCGCCAACGGCGGCGCGGTCTTGCGCGCCAGGGGAGGGCCCGGAGCCTGCGCTCACGCTGCTTGGTGCTGTCTCGGACAACGTCCACAGCGCACACGACCACCTCCGGAGTGAGGCGGACCTGCAGCAGCTGCACGCCTTCGCTGACAAGCAGATGTCGCGGGAGAGGGCGCTGGCGGCTCTGGAGGCCATCACGGAGCAGAAGATCCACGCGCACTACTGCCACGTCTGCCGCCGCTGGTATGGCAAAGTGCCGACGGGGTGCGTGGAGCAGCACCACCGCGTCGAGTTCAAGTCGACCCTCAAGAAATACATCAAGTGTGAGCACTGCAACTACAAGACCTTCGTGATCGGCGGCGACGAGGTGGCGGGCTGGAATGTGTACCCGCGCTGTCCACGCTGTCACCAGTCGAGCCTCTGGGTACGCGGCGACGCCGCACCGCAGGTGGCGGCGGACCGCGACGCGCCACCGCCGTCGTGAGAGCGACACGGGTGCACACAAGAGCGCTTAAAAGGTGGGGGGTAGGGGGGATGCGCGGAGTACAGACTCCGCTGCACAAGACCAAGACTCTCGTAGCACACACACACACACACACACATCTACACAGTTGTGGAGGCGGCGGCGGTTCGGTACTCGTGCGAGCGCGTGCGCGAGAAGGAGAGAAGGACAGGTTGACGGTCCGCATCTCCGTCGGCGAGCGGCTGCGCGCCGCACGAGTTTCGGCGTGACAGTTGAGAGAGGGGTGGCAAGACATCGGCGGCGCGTGTGATGAGCGGTGTGTGCTTGCCGCGGAGGATCTGCGATTGCGCAAGAGCAAATGCACCGGCATCGTCACTGGCCCCGCCTCTCTCTCTTCATTTGTACCCCCCCTCTTATCCACTCGCCATCTCTCACATCCACCCACCTTATCTGCAGGTTCGGCGCACACGCACGCACACACGCACACACGCACACACGCACACACGGCGATCTTCCTTTCTTCACGCAGTTCCTTTGACGCAGTTATCGTCATAGTCGACACTCGCTCGAGAGAGAGAGAGGACTGCTGCTGCTGTCATGTCCTCGACTCCCCCGCAACCCGCGCCACAGCGGCGCGCGCTGCCGTCCTTCTCCGGCCCCCACGGCGCTGCGCTGGATCGCATCAACCGCATCATCGCCTCTGGCAACTTCGACGTCTTCTTCACTGCCCTGAAAGGCTTCCGCAACGGTGTGGTGTACGGCACGCGCGTTCGCGCGCCGCACGCGCTCGTGCTGAACCTTGTCTGGAGCAAGTCTCCCTACAGCTCCATGCCGGCGAAGATACTCAAGGTCACAAAGACACACGCGCTCGGTCTGGGAAACAGCGCAGTTGTCTTTGCGCTCGTGCGTGGTCTACTGCGCTATGTGCAGGGCACCACACAGGTGTGGCACAACGCTCTAGCAGGGTTCCTGATAGGATTTCTTTTCTGGGGCGACTCGAACAATGGTGTACACATTCAGATGATGATGTACATGCTCGCCCGCGTTGTGTGCGCGCTCTATCAGCTCTTCGCCTCCAGGTGCGCCATATCGGCGCCACCGGTGGCGTACCGGCTCTACATGGGCTGCCTGTGGTGCCTCGCCATCTTGTTCCTCTTCTACTCGCCAGACAAGCTGCAGTCGTCCATGACGCAGTCGCTCCAGTACATCTTCAAGGACAGCGGCAAGTTCAGCAACTGGTACGACCTCTTCGTTGTCAACTCCGCTGAGACCCTGTAATGATGCCAATGCACCAGCGTGAACAGTCTATCCTGTGTCTCGTGTTTTTGTGACCGTCACTGTGGCGCCTCTCCGCGCGTCCTTTCGCGTGGACACGTGCAGAATGATGCTGAACCGAAGCGCCACGCCTGTGCAACAGAGAGAGAGAGGTGGGTCACCGCACTTGCTGGCCCCCCCCGCAACTTGAGCCATGGAGAGGAGCACCCCCAACAGCAGGGCCAGTAGTGGGTGATGTGCCACGTGTCGGTGTTGGTCTCCTTCCGTAAACAAACCCCGTGCATCACGAAAGCACATTGCTTCAGCGCACACACACTCTCTCTGTGCGTGTGCGAGCGGACGAAAAAAAAAAAAAAAGAAGAAACAGAAGTGGCGGTGCGCCTCCCCTGTTGCCGGGGGCCGCCGCGTGTGGCGGTGGTGGCGCCGCTCCCCTCCTCCCCTCCTCCACTTTTGCGGTGTAGGCGCGCACGTGCGTGGTGGTGCGCGGTGACAGGCATCGGGGTGGAGAGGCGGCGGCAGGGGTGATACACGACCATGGTCCTTCACGGTGTGTCTCTCTCTCTGTGTGCACCGTCTGCCTGCCACCCACGGCACTGCACCACACACACCGGAGCGCCTCGGTGTCCTCACCGCGCTCTCTGCACTGTCCTACTCGTCTCCCTCCTCCTCCTCCCCGGACTCCCACTACCACACTCCCCTCTCGCCTCCACACACACCCACACACCCACACCCACACGCACACACACACACACGCACACACGCTCAGAATGACACGAACGCTGCTCTTGCTCTCCCATCGCTGCCCACCGTGATCTTCGTGCTTTTGTTTGTGCCATATTTGCTCGTCCCCTGCGTCTCCTCTTCGCCGGACGGCTGAGTGATTCCTCTGACTCTCTTCTTCTTCTTCTTCTCTCTTTCTGTTTCTCTTGCTCTCTCTGTGCCACCGCGTCTCCCCGTGCGACGGTCTCGCCTCTGCCCCTCCTCCCTCCATCTCTCTCTCCCCTCTCTCTCTGTGTTAGCGTGTGTGTGCTAGTGCATTTTCTTTTGCTGTCCCGCTGCCGCGTTTGCTGGCTCGCCTGCGTAGACGAACAAGGCGACGGACACAGTCAAGACGTGAACCGAGGTGACGCCGCTCGGAAGTGCTGTACATACTCCCGCGTGTGTGTCGTCTCGGTGCTCTTTGTTTGATCTCGTGTGTTCTCGTCTGCATCACCGCCGTCGTCCCTCCACGCGACTGTGTGCGTCCTTCGTCTTCCTTCATTTCCTTCCTCCTCCTCCCCTTCATCTGCAGTGACGTGCCTCAGTCTTCCAGTTCTCCCGTCTCCGTCTGTGTTGTGCCTGTTGCTCTGTCTGACTGTCTGTGTGCATTTGCAGGTTTGTGTGTCTCTACTTTGTGTTGGTGTGTGTGTGTGTGTGTGTCGTCGGTAGGTCTCCTCCCGTTCACTGACAGCGGCTTTCTTTAGCTGAACCTCTCTTCTCTCTTTTTTTTTTTTCTCTTGTGCATTGCCATCGCAACAGCTCGCCACGCCATGTCGCTCCGCCACGGCCTACTGCGCCGCGATGGCGCCCCTACTGGCACTGCTGCTGCACCGTCCGTGCTGCTGCTGCTGCTCCTCCTTGCGTGTGCGGCGGTGTGCCCGCTGTGCGTGCGCGCTGCGGAGACGAGCAGCTACACGGAGGCGGAGCAGACCAACACGCTTGCGTTTCTGAAGGGCTTCGTGACGCCTGCCTCGACGCTGACGGATGTGTGGACCGGGACGGACTTCTGCACGTGGACGTACGTGACGTGCGAGGAAAGTTCGCTGACGCTGGATCTGCAGGCGCTGCAACCAACGGCGCCGCTTGCGCTGCCGGAGCTGGCGGACGGCGTGGACGGCGCCACTGTGCTGGTGTCTCGCATCCATATGGGCGGGCTCGGCAGCAGTGTCTCTGGCACGCTGCCTGCGAGCTGGGGCCGCCTGGCACGGCTGGTGGAGGTGGCGCTGGCGGGCAACGCGCTGACAGGACCGCTGCCGGCAGAGTGGAGCGGAATGGCTGCTCTGCAGCGCTTGCTTGTGAGCAGCAACCAGCTGTCCGGCTCGATCCCGCCTAGCCTCGGTGCGCTGCCGCTGACGACGGTGGACATCAGCGGCAACGAGTTCTGCGGGTGTGTGCCGGGCCAGTGGAGGAGGACCTCAAGCCTCTCTCTCACGGCCGACCCGGCAGTGGTGGCGGCGGACTGTGCGACGGCGAACATGTGCGCGGTGGGCGAGTCCTCGGCCCCTGCGTTGCGTGCCACGCTCGCCTTCCTGCAGGGCTTCGCCGCGTCGATGCCGTCGCTGCAGAGCACGTGGACGGGAACGCGCTACTGCACCTGGCCGGGTGTGACGTGCTTCCGGGTCAACGTGGTCGCCGTGGACCTCTCTGCTGTGACGCTGACTTCTACCGGGAGTCTGCCGGAGCTGAGCGAGAGCGTGGACGGGTCGCTTGTGGTGGTCACGTCGGTTGACGTCAGCGGCAAGGCTGCGATGGTGAGCGGGTCGCTGCCTGCAAGCTGGGGCCGCCTGACGCGGCTGGTGGATGTGGTGCTGCCGGGCAACGCGCTGACGGGACCGCTTCCAGACGAGTGGAGCAGTCTCATGACTCTCTATACGCTGGACCTCAGCGGCAACCAGCTGAGCGGCACGCTGCCTGCGGCGTGGAGCTCGATGTGGGTTCTGCAGGAACTTGTGCTGAGCAACAACAGGTTGAACGGCGTCCTTCCAGCCACATGGGGGAGTATGGCCAGTCTGAAGAAGATTTCTCTGAGCGGCAACGATCTGGCGGGCCCTCTTCCGGACGCGTGGAGCGGGCTGTCGGGCCTCAGCGTGTTGCAGCTGAACAACAACAGGTTGTCCGGCTCGATCCCGCCCAGCCTCGGTGCGCTGCCGCTGACGACGGTGGACATCAGCGGCAACGAGTTCTGCGGGTGTGTGCCGAGTGCGTGGAGCACGCGCTCCAGCGTGGCGTTGACGGCCGATCCTGCGATGGTCGCGGCGAACTGCGCGAGGGCGAACATGTGCGCGGTGGACGAGTCGAGCCCCGCTGCGCGTGCCACGCTCGCCTTCCTGCAGGGCTTCGCCGCGTCGATGCCGTCGCTGCAGAGCACGTGGACGGGGACGCGCTACTGCACCTGGCCTGGCGTGGTGTGCGGTGCGGATGGCACCGTCACGCTGGACTTCTCTGATGTGTCGCTCGCCGCGGCCGGGAGTCTGCCGGGGCTGAGCGAGAGCGTGGACGGGTCGCTTGTGGCGGTGACGTCCGTGCGCATCGGTGGCAAGGCTGCGATGGTGAGCGGGTCGCTGCCTGCAAGCTGGGGCCGCCTGACGCGGCTGGTGGAGGTGGTGCTGCCGGGCAACGCGCTGGCAGGGCCGCTGCCGGCTGCGTGGAGCTCGATGTGGGTTCTGGGCGCTCTCGACCTGAGGAGCAACCAGCTGAGCGGCACGCTTCCGGTGGAGTGGAGCGGTCTCAGAAAGCTGCGCACGCTGGACCTCGGCAGCAACGAGCTGAACAGCACGCTGCCGGCACTGTGGGGCATGACGATGTGGTCTCTGAACACGTTAAACGTGAGCAGCAACCAGCTGTCCGGCTCGATCCCGCCCAGCCTCGGTGCGCTGCCGCTGACGACGGTGGACATCAGCGGCAACGAGTTCTGCGGGTGTGTGCCGAGTGCGTGGAGCACGCGCTCCAGCGTGGCGTTGACGGCCGA